>JASANA010005384.1:0-53476 GCA_030248095.1 Ptycholaimellus sp. GST1_10
TAGAAGAATACAATTACTTCAAAAATTCAATTCTCATCTCAAAAGAACAGAGAAAGATCATCAGTGCAAACTACATAACCTGTTAGAAGGCGTTCTGCCTCAAGATTACTAGTCAGAAAAAAATTGCCTGGGCTGCCCACCCAGACACAACAGATGAACAAAGAGATCCTCAGATTCTCTAGGGCAGGAGGTAGCTATGTTACTTTACGTCCCCCACACGTGTGTCCTCAAAAGTGCTACATTGTTTCCATGCCAGTAGTTTGGCTGGACATTGCTTTTTAAGCAAACTTACGGAACCATCAAAAGCCGATTTTATTGGCCTAACATGGTTAAAAATATAAGAGAGTTCTGTAGAGCCTGCCTGGTCTGCCAGCAGTTCAATGCTGTGAGCCCTGGGGCCAGAGAACCGCTGGTGCCAATAAAGGCCTCACGACCCTTCGAGATCATAGCCAGCGATATGATGGGCCCTATGACCAAGTCAGGAAATTATTCCTATATTATGGTTTGCTGTGACTATTTCACTTCATACAGCATAGCTATACCCTTAGTCCGGATAACGGCTGAAGCCACCGCTAGAGCATTTCTCCTAAACATTGTTCTCCGATATGGTAGAGTTAGGAGATGGCTTAGCGACCAGGGTTCTAATTTCTGTGCCCATCTGGTGCAGTATTTAGCCAAACAGATGGGAACGGCAAAAATAGAAACCACACCTTATCATCCCGAGGGAGATGGAAAGTGTGAACGATATAATCGTACTTTAATTTCCATATTGGCTAAGTTTTGCCACGAAAGACCATCTACCTGGTCACAGCATTTGCTGTACGCAGTTTTTGCTTACAATGCGGCATACAGCGAAAGAATAGGCGATACACCTTTCCACGCCCTATTCAGATTTGACTGTGAATTCCCTTTGCCTGAAGGGCTACAGCCAACCTTCGAAGGGTTGCCAGTGAAACAACCTGAGTTCACCACTGCAGCAGTAGCCAACATAAAGAAAATGTGGAACAGTATGCGTCGGCATACCAAAGAAGCTCAAAGAAGGCAAAAAGCACAGTACGATAAAAGGGCAAAGGTCAGGCCTTTTGAGGTCGGAAATCTGGTCTGGGCCAAAAAGCATGTGCATGAAAAGTTCGACCTCAGGTTCACCGGGCTCTGGCGCATCGCCAGCTTACCCAGGCCCAACGCAGTTATCCACCCTATGGAGTTCCCAGCTCTAACAAAAACAGTCCATCTTAACCACCTGAAACCTGCATTCTTTATGCCCCCAGAACTCACTTTTGAGCCCATAGATGCATATGCGGAAGCCGTTGCCCGTGCCCTTCCTGACCCTGTTCCCCCTCTACCCGCTCCCATCCCCCCTGCCGCTGAACCGCCCACAGCTGAGGAGCCTGTCGCAGATCCCAACAACTCCGCCACCCGTCGGCCATGAAGGCCTGGAACCCCTCCTCCTGCGAAGGACGCAGGAACTGCCAAACAACCTGCTACCAAGCCCCGGTCAGCCTCCACTTCCGCCTCACCAGACGTGGACGCCGCTTGAGCCAGCAAAGCCACTGAGACGGCCGCCAAAGCCGCCAAGATCGCCAAGACCGAGGCTCAAGCTGCCAGAGTCGCCGAGAGGGTCGCCAAAGCCAACGCCACCCGATGCGCCAAAGCTGCATCCAAGGCAGCGGAACGCCCCGGCACGTCCAAGCAGTCCCAGCGCCCGCTTCCGCCTCCACTACGGCTACCAAGCACCCCTGAAGCAGCACTGAAGAAGTCCCCATCTTCGCCGGAAACCAGTGCCGGCTTCACGACGCCGCAAGCACACACGCCGCCTACAAGAAGACAACGTGCTGACAACGGTCCACCGCCCGCTCCGTCAGCTATGGCCATCATTCCGCCCCCAGAACGCCCGCCATCGCCTATACCTCTCCAGCGAAGACCAGGACTTTGGGACCCTGCGCTCATCAAGCCGCCCAGACGTCTGGAGTGATCAATCGACCTCTCAACTCCCAACCTGCGAGCCTCTCCGTCCCTCGTCGTCCGTCCTCAGTCCGTTCTGCTCCGTCTACGTCGGCCTCTGCCCTGCTCCTCCTACCCCGGCTCCCCATGCTCCCCAGTGATGCGATACAGTGATCAAGGTGATTCAGTTTCCGCATACGCGTCTTTCTGGGCTCCCTTAGATGGTAGAACTTCCACGCCTCCTATGTAAGTTCTTAGGGGAGGTGTAAGGTGCGTGACTCAGGTCTGGAGCGTAGCCGCAACAAGGCAGCTCCTGCACCTTAGACCTTCCTCTGAGATCAGTCCTCTCTCCTGCTTCCTTGCGATAAAACCCTGCTGCTTCTCTGCCCATGTAACCACACTACAGAGTCCTACATCGGTCTAGGCATTGTAGATGTCCTGGCGTCGAGATAGAACCAGATGATGTAGGTGGCATGGTGACAATGACTGCTAGGCATCAGAACGATCCTGACTTCGATGACGGCCTGGGCAATGAAGATGTCCCGGCCTCCGGGTCGGTCCCGAGGACGTAGGTGTCCAGACAGCGCAGTATGATACTGTGGCATCGTTGGGTCAGGGGGCACAATGTCAGGTTGTAATGTCGTGAGGCTGGGATGCATAATGTTGATAGTGGAAGCTGTCGATGTCCACATGGAGGCCATTGAACCCACTGGCCCGGTCCTCATGGACAGAGTCCACTGCCAGCCTCCTATTGATGGAGAGGTAGGAGGCAGTCTGAATAGTGGTCAGAGCCTCTGTCAGAAGGTGACGGCCTTGAAGAGGCCGAGCTGCACGTCGCTGTTCTTCGTCCTAGAGTAGCTGAGCCAGAAGACGAGGCGACGCTAACTTCAGACTGCTTCACTCAGATGATCATGTCGGGCGGGAAGCAGAGTGGCAGCTGTGCATAGTGGAGCTATAGGGTGTGTTGGTGTCCTGGTTGTTGAAGGTGACGAGACGTAGCACAGTGGTGGTGGACGCAATGCAGGATGTCTGGCTTGCGCCTCCGTGGGGCAGTCCACCAGGTGGCTGTGGAAGTCTTCTGGCCATCAGTGCACAGACTGGAGGCTCAGCATCCGGGAAGTGGCGGAGGGCAGCGTGGAGTGTATCCATGATTCTGTGCTTCGCGATGCTGATGCAGACCAGCTCGGTGCGGGTACTCCAGTGCGGGTACTCTACATCCTCCCGCCGGGCATGTTTTTGTGGTGAGCTGACGATTGTAGAGTCCACTCAGTAGGGTGCGTTGAACTGGGCAGCGAGACTGTGATGGCCGCCAAGCCGTACAGTCTCTGGGCAGTGGGGCTGCACCGAGGTCTTGAGACCGGGTTGCGTAGAGGTCATAGCACCGTAGTGTCCAGATGTATGGAAGCTACATGGTGGCATGATTCCGTTGGTGGTTCTCTGCGGGTCTTCACAGTCCCTGGGTCTTACGCCAGCCACGTAGCAGGTGTAGTGGCCGCCAAAACAGTCGGAGCTCAAGATGCCTCGCAGGTCGGGTGGTCATCTGCCGGTGGCCATAAGGCTGTACGGGGTCCAAAAGTTGTAAGGCAATGGCCTCCTGGGACACCCGATGTCTGCAGCAGTCCGTAAGGCCATCAGCAGTGTGTCCAGGGCTTCCGGAGTCAGCAGGCGACCAGAAGCCTGCGGGAACTTGTGGGAGTGGGCTGAAAGCTTCCGAAGACTGGAACGTGGGTCAGAAGCTATTGGTGCCCATCTTCCTAGGCCAGTAAGATGGTGAGCTGGGGACTGTGTGGACCAGGAGCTCTGGCTCTGGAGCTCACAGCCATGCGCAAAGCGCTGCGGGTCCAAATGGCGACCATCTTGAGACTTCCGGGGTTCGTAACATCCATCCAGCAACATCGTGATTTGTAGTGGCTGGTAGATGTTCATGGAGCCAGTAGCGGTGTTGGAAGTTCTTTGTGACACTAGGCTCGGTCGTGAAGTGCCCAAAGTAATCGATGACAGTGGAGCTGGACTCGAGCTGCCTCATAGTGATGATCATGTCAACCGGAAGCAGCATGCAGTGCCGGTTACTGAGTTGCCCTTTGAAGCGTGCCCAAGGTCCTGCCGTCTAATGTCAGCGTGGCTGTTGAGAGGTACTCCTTGGAGGCTGGCAGTGCACTGATGGTTGGCGAAGTGAGAGGCTGAACACCAGCGGGTGAGGTCTTGGAGGTCATTCAACTAGGTCAGACCATGCATGCGAGCCTCATAGCCACAGGTAGGTCCGGGGGGGCACTGTCACAACCAGTATCATCCAGATGGTTCTGTTTGCCCTGCTGTTTGGTGAACATGGCGCAGTAGCAGCTGTCTAGCAATCCGCGGCCGAAGTAGTAGCTATAGTGGGGGTTGATCCACTATGTACTGTCCCGGACTTCTGGCCTGCTGGTGCTTGGGAGGCGCCGATTGCGATTGGAGTCATCCAAAGGGGTATACTGGTGCCCCGGGACGGTGAAGCAGATGTTATCCGATAAGTCCTACATGTAGGGATCCGGGAAGGGTATTCCTCGTTGAGGTAGTCCATGACTCAGTTGTGGAGGTTGCGGTCGTAGTTCCAACCGCACTTTCCGTTGAAAGTCAGAAGGGGTAGATACACTCTTCTGACTCTCTCGATGAGTGGACTGGATGTCTTTCCGTCCCGGATTAGGCTGAGATGATGATGGACCAAAGAGCAGGATGCCTCTCTTCCATGGAATGAGAGTCAGAAGACTGACAAGTGAAGACGTGAGCGCTGATGGCTGGACACGTCTTGCAGTTCTTCTCTTCCATCCTGTGGAGATGTCGACATGAAGGATGGGAACTAGTGAGGTTCTCTGAGGCTCAGCTTAGTTCCTTGGCCGTTGAGGCCTCTGTCAAGTGGAAGCAGGTGACTGGCAGTCATCTACTGCCTCTTCATTCCCGTTCCAGATGACAACTTCCGGCGGGTGAAGGTCCAGTGTAGCTTACTTGGTCCGTGAGGGTTATGAGGACGACCCTGCGGATTGATTAAAGCCGCACTCAGATTCCTTCCTTGCTGTTTGAAGTGACATCTGTACTCCGTCGCCTCCTGTCAGTTTCCAGTAGTAGATTGGAGGTATGAGACGCCAGTGTGTCTGGTGGGAGGCTCTGGCCGCTTCCATCCTCATGTAGAAGGCCTGGCCAGTTAACGGTAGTAGACGGAAGTCCGGGATACTTCCAGCGGTGGTGGAAGGCCCTTGCATTCTCCGTATCCATTTGAAGGTCCGGGTCTTCCGCGGTGGTCAATGAGGGACCTTGGCCACCAGTGGCGGTGAGTAGCCGTCCTCATCCACCAGCTGTGTCAGCAGGGTTCCTGAATGGCTGGAGCCAATGGGACAGATGTTGGATAGAGGCGTGTGCATCCTCCATCCACTGTAGATGATCCCAGGAGCTTGCTAGAGGCCGGAGAAACCGGTGTTGACTGACAGGAAGTTCCGGCCGCCTCCAGTGGCCCTTGGGTATGAAGCCCTGGTAGCTTCCAGCATCCTGCTGGAGGTCTGAGCAGCTGGCCATGGGGGTAGAAGATCTTGTTAGCCAGTGGCAGCAGCCAGGAGACCTCGATAGTCTTCTGTTGTGGCCGGTAGCCTTGACAGTCTCCAACTGCAGGTTGGACCCCTTGGCAGCGAGAAGGTCTTGACGGCCTTCAGCTTGTGTTGAAGGCCTGGACAGTTGGCAGCATCGGCAGTAAGCCTGGGAAGCTTCCGGCGGCGGTGGGAAGCCTTTGCCGCCTCCAGTGTCAAGCTGAAGGTCCAGGTTTTCAGCAGTGGCTGACAGGAGACCTTGGTCACCAGCCGTGGTGGGCAGTCCTGAGCAGCTGGCAGCGGCTGAACAGAGGCGTGTGTTCTCCAGCCAAGGCGGATGGTCTCAGTGGCCTCCGATGTCACGTTGAGGGCTTGAGAAGTTGGCAATAGCAGGCAGAAGACCTGTCAGCCCCCCAGTAGCATGCTGGAGGCCTAAGGATCCGGTGGTGACTGACGGGAAGTTCTGGCAGCCTCCCGTGGACAGTGAGTCTTCCTGTGCTTGCCTGGCGGGTGGAGATGCCGTTGAATAGCACTGGCATCCCTCTGGCTCTACGTCGAAGATGTCTACTGTTGTCGTCAATCAGTAGTCATCTTGCGTTGCTGTCATCTGTCGCATTGTCCAGAGAGTGTTGGTCAAAGCCGAGCCGGTAGAAGGAGCTCAGTCTGGACCAGATGTGACAGGTGTAGTGCGAGGAGTGTAGGGATGGAGAGTGTAGCAGGAGCTATGGCTGTGTTTTCTGCCAACAAAGACACTGTCCATCTGTCTGTACATCTACAGGCAGCGGCACAGTTTGGCTTCCTGTTTCCTGTTTCCCGTTCGGGTACTCTCCCATTCGGGTACTCTTCCCTCCCAGCGGCCGAGGAAAGCGAGTGTAGGGCGTGTGGTGCCAAGGATGCATAGTTTGGCGTGATGATGGGTGGCCAAGTGATGCTAGAATTTCCTGGCGGCCCGGGTTAAGATGGCGCAGTGTGGAAGTCTTTGAGCCTTTGTTCCAGGATCGATTGAAGGATGACAGCATGCACTGATGTTACAGCCTTGTCACTTCAACTGATGATAGACTGGGCGGCGGTGAGGTGGAGGAGGTGGGCTCCGATTTGTCGCCAGTGTAGAGCATGCGGCTCAACAGTAGCTTGCAAAAGGCTCCACCATCGTAAAGGTCGATGTGGTGAGAAGTAAAAGACATGCATGCCATCCGCAATGCAATCTGGTGGCACGCAGTTTGTTGCTGTCCAGGCGGAAGCTGTCGGTGAAGCCCTCCAGGTTCCCGCGGGTCTAGTCCGATGCTGGCATCATGCTGAGAGAAGGCATGAGGCAGCCCGAAGGATTGCTAGAGCCCGTGTTGGAACATGGCGTCCTTGAAGGGGCTGAGCTTCTGGACGCCGGGCTTGGTCTTGAACTGGCAGCCATGGAAGATGATGGCAAAGCTGGACTCGGACTGCTTCACGCCGCTGAACCTGTCCGGCAGGAAGCAGAACTGCAGTAGTGCAGAGTGGAGTCCTGGAGACTAGCGCTCCGTTGCTCTAGGCAGGTGATAGAAGGCAGTGGATGGGTTAGACGCTGTGCTTGCCGTAGGATGCATTGGCGGCCTTGCCGTTGAAGGTGAGCAAGAGGCGGCCGTAGTTCACAGCTATCGCCATCCAGACCTCCTGTCGTCATCGCCAAGCAGTAGTCGAAGACGACATATTCTTCTGGCCATCTGGAGAGTTGAGTAAGCTCTCCTAGCCTTTGATGTCTGGTCTGGACCAGTGGCCTTCGATCGATTGTATGGCCCAAAGACTGGACTGAGGATCACGACTCCAATCATTCCCCTAGTCCTTGAGGTCCACTCGGACTCAGAGCCTCGATGAGTGGGCTAGCGAGTGGCTTCCGTAGATCGTGAAAGCCAAAGATGGAACTTGCATCACCACTCCCAAATGTTCCCTTGGGCTCTTGAGTTCCATTTGGATTCACTTCTCCTTGTTTGTGTCTCAGGCTGTTAGGATGCGTCGCTTTCTTGAGCGATTCCTTCGATCCCATTCTTCCCCGTGGTGTGTCATTGAGTTGCTCCTGTTGAGCTGTCTTTCTCTTTCTGCTCTGTGGTTTCTCTCTGATGACTGACTCTCACAGGGAAGGAAGGCAGGCAGGAAGGGCAGTAAAGCACGCATCGCAGCAGCGGCGACAAGGGAGGTGAGGGAAGGGCAATGGTGAGGGCTCAGAGAGGCTGTTGAAGAAGTCCGACGTGGGCTTCTTCATCACCACTGGTGGCGAACGATGCTTCTTGCTTGCAGCCACCGCCCGTTGCTCTCCTCCTTCCTTGCGTTGTCTCTCCACGTGGCTCGCGATGGAGGCAAGCGTGAGCATGAGCGTGAGCAGGAGCACACCGATGACGAGGATGCTCCCAGGGCATCCTGTCACCGTGGCCGCTCGGAGCCCCCGCTGTTTGTCATGGCCTGGTCGACCTCGGGCAACCCGTCGACGGCGGCGGACATGGCCTGGATGAGCTTGGAGGCCTCTTGCAGACCGGATTGCATCTGGCGCATCCGGTGGAGTCCGTCGAAGGCGGCGTGGAGGTTCTCGGCCTTCTTCCGGCTGATGACGTAGCCGTCTCCCTTGATCTTGTTCAGCTGTTGTTGGAGGGCCCGTTTCTCGCACTCGAGCTTGTCCCGTGCCGCTTGAGCTTGGCTCCGCTCCTGGATAGCCTGCTCCTTCTCGGACTTGGCAGTGGCCAGCTGTTTCCGGGTTTCCTCGTGGGCCTTCTCCAGCGTCGTCACCTTCGCCTCCAACCCCAAGCACTGTCTTTCAAAGGAAAGTGCTTTCTGCGCTTGGAGTGATTCGATGCGGGATCTGATGATGGCGCCTTTCTGTTGCTGAACTTGTCGCTCCAGCTCCCGTATGCGGTCGTCCCTCCAGTGGAGTCGCTGGAGGAGATCAGCGCAGTTTCGCTGCAGATTGTCGATCAACCTGGAGCCGGTGTCTAGGTAGGCTTGTGAGCTCCGGTATCCCGGGTCCACCTCTCTCCTCCTCCTCTCGAGACTCCCTGGGGCTGGAGCTTCAGGGAAAGGAAGTGGGGCAAAGGCGACCATGGGCACTGCCGGAACGGGAGGCGATGATGCTAGGGCCGTTCCTCTCCTCCTCCCCTTGAGGCCCTCTGAAGATGGAGCTTCCTGAAGGGGAAGTGGGGCAAAGGTGACCCTAGCCGCAATTGGAACTGAAGGCGGTGATGCTAGGGTCGTTCCTCTCCTCCTCCTCTCTAGGCTCGCTGACGATGGAACTTCCTGAAGAGGAAGTGGAGCGAATGTGACCCTGGCAGTGGTTGGAGTTGGAGACGAGGCCGGGGATGAGGTCTCCATCTGCGTAGGAGACGAGAAGACTGGCAATGGACTGGCCAAGGCTGTGCTGCCGGAGACTCTAGCTTCTGTCTCCGTTGAAGATGGGGCTCCTGGGGCTCCTTTGGGCAGCAAGTAAGCTGGTGATAGAGGGATAAGTGTGGGAAGGACCTGAAGCTTGGTCTCCGCCTTTGTCGGTGAGGAGGGGTTGGCTCCTTGTCTTGGCGACCGTCGGCGGCTACTGGGAGATCGCCGGTCGCGTTTAGGAGACTTCTGGCTCCTTTCCTTGGGGTCCTTGCCTCCCTGGAGGAAGGCTAGGAGCTCCTCTTCTCCTGGGAAGGCCTCGGGATGCTCCTGGCTGTCCGAGTTTGGCGGCTTGTCAGAGAAGCGTGTTCGCTTCCTTACCGGCTCCGACTCGGAGCTGGCTCCTTCTTCTGGCTCTTCCTCGCCTACCTCCTCTCCTTCCTCTCCCTCCTCCTCTTGGTGCGGCGTGGTGTCTATTTCGTCTCCCTGGGAAGAGTGTGGGTTGAGGGAAGGAGGTGGAGGGGCGTGGGAGCTAGCGACTGTCGGTTGTAGGAAGTTGTCGGCAGACATATTTCTCGGGGAGAAATGTGTCAGGGGTTGATGAAGAGGGCTGGAGGCCGTTGACGATGGGCTGCTAGGGCTTGAGAGTCGACGGCGACAGCAGTAGACAGTCGCTGTGGGATTGGAGTTGGGGCTAAGAACTCGGCTCAGACGGACGTCTGAGGGTGAGTGGGAAGTGAGGGGCGCTGATGGGGGGACTTGGCCAAGGGACTGACTGAGGCTGGAGGAGTAGCTGGATGGGGCTGGGTACCTCCGATCCTCCCCCCGCAGCGGGGGCGGGGCCATAGTGGTTAGAAGGTGGTGATGGTGTGGAGAAGCGGGGGAGGAATTCCCAAGCTCCTGTGTGTGGAGGCCAAAGCAGGCTTGGCAGAGGCCTGTCTCTCTGGAGCGCTGGCGGAAAAACTTTGGCATCGTTTATCACCATTAGGTGTTGAAAGGAGCTCCCTGTGCGCGCTCAGCCAGTGCGTGTGGAGGAAGGGTGTGTAAAGTTGATGGAGGGGGCCATTAGGTAGAGAAAGGGGGGTTGTTAACAATCCCGGCTCTGAGGCTGTTGGGCGATTAGAGCTGACAAATGAGCGTCAGTGTGGAGGCCGCTTTTTGCGAGGGGCGCAAAAAGGCGGGGGGTGGTGGCAGGGTGGAGTCATCCGTCGTCCGCACTTGCTCTTCCTTGGAAGCCGCTTTTTCTGGAGGAGGGCGCAGGGAGTAGGGTGTGGTTGTAAGGAGGGTCATTAATCTCCAGTTGTTTGCGCTCTCTGGGGGCCGCTTTTTCTGAGCTTGCACCAAAAAACGTAGGCCCGCAGAGGGGAGAGTGGAGGGGGGCAATTAGTCCGCCCTCTTTTCTTGCCGCCCTTCTTGCGAAGACTGAGGGGGGGGGCAGGTTCCTGCTGGCTGGGGCAGGGGGTGTTTTGCAGGAGTGTGTGTGTGTGGTGCTGAAGAGTGGAGTGTACAGCGAAGGGGGGTCCAGGTTGAGGGGCTGTATTTGCTGGTGTCGAAGGCAGCAAATTGGCGCAGGGAGTTTTTTTAGCCAAGCTTTGCCAACTGAAGTCCGCAGCTGTGGGCTTTGCAAACCATCAAAACAGCCGCAACAAAGGCAGCGCTCCACAAATTTTTTGCTGAGTCATGATTCTTGAAGCAGTCATTATTGGCTTTCGTAGCAGACGATTAGTAGTCCGCTTGTCCAGTCAGCCACAAGCTTGGCTGCAAAACGGACTCGTAGTAGTCCGCACTGCTCGAATCAGCCACCTGGTTGGCTGCGGAGTGGACTCGTAGCAGTCCGCACTCGTCCAGTCAGCCGCCAGTTGGCTGCAAGGTGGACTCTTCGTGGTCCGCACTGATGAGAATCAGCCGCCTAGTTGGCTGCAAAGCAGACTCCTCGTAGTCCGCACTCGTCCAGTCAGCTGCCAGTTGGCTGTGAGGCGGACTCCTTGTGGTCCGCACTGACGAGAATCAGCCGCCTAGTCAGCTGCAAAGCAGGCTCCTCATAGTCTGCACTCATCCAGTCAGCCGCCAGTTCAGCTGGGAGGCGGACTCCTCGTGGTCCGCACTGACGAGATCAGTTGGCTGCTAAGCAGACTCGTTGTAGTCTGCACTTGTCGAATCATCCACCTGGCGGAGTTTGACAGAGGCTGAGGGTTTTGTGCTCCATACTCCTTCCTGCATTGATAACCAGCCGCCTGGTATGCTGGGTGCTGTCATTGCCTCCTAGTAGGCCTGCGCGGTTGCGAATTCTGTGCTCGTCAGCTCAGAGTCCCATAAGACAAATTTGCTCTCCTGTGCATCCTCCTCCCATCCGTCGATGGCGCGAGGCGGCAAAAGGCATACTAGGCCTTTGCAGAGTAACAAGGTGGGCCCTCAGCCCGAAGAGAGAAGGAACGAGGGTGCTTTGCCAGCGCCCTCACGTGACAGCTGCTCCCATGTTGGCCGTCCCTGCCTTGATTCCTGCTTCTCTCCCGCATCCTCAGCAATGCTGCAGAGTGGAGCAGGGCATGCTCTTGCAGTCTTCCTGCCTCCCCCCCCCCCATAAGGGCGACAGAGAAAAGTAGCAAGAGGCCGAGTAGTTGTTGCCCGCTGGCTCCCAGTAGCTCTTAGGCGGGGCTTTTCGCAGGCATCTGAATTCACGGTTCAATCTGCAGTCGGAGTCCACAGAGGAAGGCTGCTTTGAAAGAAATGCAAAGGATGGATGCCGCGTCGTTGGTCATTCTCAGGTCTGCAGTTGGAGTCCACAGAGGAAGGCTGCTAGAGATGAGGGGGTTGACCCTTGAGTCTTAGTCATGCTGTTTGCCAATTACCACCCACAGTCGGAGTCCACAGAGGAAGGCTGCTGAAGGGGAACTGCAGGGACAGATTGACTCGATTGAGTTGCTGCTGTTTGACACTTTCCGTCCGCAGTCGGAGTCCACGGAGGAAGGCTGCTGGAAAGGGAGTGCAGTGACAGGCTGAACTCCTAGTGGCCGTATGCCTGTGCCTGCCGATTCAGGCCATCGAAGCATGGCCGAAGGCCGGTGCCTGCCGATTCAGGCTGTCGTAGAGTGGCCGGAGGCCGGTGCCTGCCGATTCAGGCCATCAAAGTGTGGCCAGAGGCCTGTGTCTTGTTCATGTCGCAGTTGAAGGCGGTCCAGATGCCGCTGAGCTTGATGAACAAGGCCTAGTAGAAGTTGGCCAGAGGCCTGTGCCAGACGCATTTCAATCCTTGTAGCTGATGAGCTGGGAGGAAATGTGCTGGCTGCTGATTAACATTGACCCGTCATGCTCGGCAATCGATTGATTGATGGGGAATGGGCTGAGGTCAATGGGCGTCTTGTAGGAGGCGGAGACCTGGAAGCCAAAGCCAAAGCTGTAGGCGGAGGCCTTGAAGCCGCAGTCCTTGCAGATTTGCACTGTTTAGAGGGTCGGCAAATCTCAGTCAGATGCTGTAGAACCGAGGTTCTTGGACATCTTCTTTTATCCCCAGTTAGGATTAGAGAAGCATTGAAAGTTTGCCAAATTATTGCATTAAAGTTAAACTTTAATGTTCCCATTCGGCATTGTCTTGAAAGGCAGGGCAGTTGGCTCCACTTGCTGGGGCTGGGTGGAGGAATTCTTTCCTGCTTTCAGACCGCAGACGGCATAGTCTTGGAAGGCCCTGTTTTGATGCCGCTCCATCCTAAGCTCCTAGGAAGGAGGTCTAGAAGCAGGATGAAGATGAGCAATCTGGACTGTTCTTCTATCCGCTGCCTGAGTGGAGCTGGTTAAAGCTGCGCTTGTCGCAGAAGTTCTGGATGTCCCAGATGCTCAGCCAGGCGTCCTTGGCTATGTCGAATATGAAGAGTTTGGAGGGTTGAAGGAGGCATAGAAGTGGAGGTGACGGAAAGCTTGCCGGGTCCGTCAGTGTCCATCTGTACGCTGTCCAAGCGGCGCTTGCTGAAGCCGGTCTGGGCCTTGGGGCTCCGCAAGGAGTGCTTGGAGGGTAGATGGAAAAGGAGGTTGAGGAGGGGTAGGGGGCTGTCGGCGTCCATCTGTGCGCTGTCTAAGAGGCGCTGGCTGGAGAGGCTCTGCGTCTCGGAGATGCCCAGCTAGGCGTGCTTGGCTGGGCAGAGAGCATTCGAGGCCAATCTTGGCCAGCCCAGGTTGGAAGGTACACGTAGGGGTTATGAAGACTTGCAGATGCACTGGTGCCGCAAAATACGATGATCTCGAAGTGGTGATAGAAGAAGCTAGTCTTCGGCTTCCATCCTGAGGAGAAAGGAAGAGTGTCTGAGGTGCAGCGGTTGTTGGGCGTTCATCTGTATGCTGTCTGCGTGGCGTCGGCTGAAGATGCTCTGCATCTCAGAGATGCCCAGTTGGGTGCGCTTGGCATAGAAGAATGCACTCCTGCACTTTCCTGATCTGCCTCAGTGAAGGAGGCTGGTTGAGTGTAGATAGAGGGTGTCATGAGGATGTGCTGAATGCGCCGGCGGCTAGATAGATGATGTTCTTGTAGCAGTGATAGTGTAAGCTGGATGTCGCCTTCTATCCAGATAAGGATTGAAGAGGGAGGTTTGAGGTGTCATTGGTGATGACACTGATGATGACAATGTGAATGCTGATCATCTGCCTGATGATCTGCTAGGCCCTGGCCAGTTGGTTCAGGTTACCGTCCAGGGTACTCTTCCTTCTCAGCCAGTGGCAGAGAAGCGAGCAAACAAGTTGAACTTGTGCGCCGTGGATGGAGCCCTGGAGGCTTGGGCCAATTGAAGGCAGAAGAGGGGGCGCATTTGCCGTTGATGCGAAAGGCGGACTCTAAGTGTGGCCTGCTAAAACGCCTGTTGCATTGAGGGTTGGAGGGGGGTAGAGAGGTGTAGGGGACACGGACGTTGTTGAAGGCGGCCATGTAGAAGAAGCAGGGCAAGAGCTTCTTGTTGGAGCTGGGCCACTTGGAGGATTGCGGAGAGCCTTTGGAGGCGGCTCTTTAAGGCATCGAATGAAGGCCAGAGGCCATCAATTTTCCGAAAGGAGCGCTTTCGGTTTGCTTCTGGCGATGTAGATTCAGGCTGTTCTGAGAGGTGCGTGGAAGTTACGCAGCTCGGGATGACAGTCAGCTCAACTTTCCGCAGCTCGGGATGACACTGAGCAAATTGTCTATGTTGTGGCTGCAAAGAGGGTACGCAGCTTGGGATGACAGTAGATGATTTGCTTGGTTTGACAGTGTCAAGGGTCAATTCAGCTCGGGATGACTTGGAGCAAATTGTCGTTGTGGGAGTTGCAAAGAAGTTACGCAGCTCGGGATGACAGGCCAATTTGCTCAGGTTTACGGTGACGAAGATTGATGCAGCTCGGGAGTACAGGGGCTGGTCTCTCTCTGTTTTGGCTGTGATGATTGTTGGCAGCTTGGGTTGACGCTGAGCAAATTGTCATTGTGAGAGATGCAAAGAGATGACGCAGCTTGGGATGACAATGTCAAATTTGCTCGGGTTGACAGAGGTAGAAATTGCTCGGGGTGACTGTGAGCAATTGCTGAAGTCGTGTCTGTGTGATTTCTTGAACTCTTTGCCGTATTGAGCTGAGTACTGGGGAAGCTGCTCTCAGTAGGCCAGTCCAGAAGAGGCCTTTGTGGCCATGCAGAGAGTAGGCGGAGTTGAGGCAGCGAGCGCGGCCGCGCTTCCAGAAAGCCGCTCCAAAATAGGCCCATTTGAGTTACACAACTTTAAGTTTAGCATCTCTTTCACCTATTTTGGATCTGTCAAAAGAAGCGTTGAAGAATATGCATATCTTCGCAGATAGTGCAAAGTCTTGGAGGCGGCGATGGGATTGAAGTTGGCCCAGTCGCCGGTGGGCTGGCAGAAGCCAGTCAGGAAGCCATCCATGTTCCCGTCGGTCTTGTACACCACCGACCTCTTACTGCTGGGCGGAGTAAGGGGAAGGGTGCAGGGCAGGGGACCTTAAAGGTTCTGCGGAGGACGTCTTCCAGGAGGTGAACTGCATGACGGCGTACGCGATCATGAAGTTGCAGAAGTGGTTGTGGAAGCCGCCCAGGTTCCCGTAGGCCTTGTACACCACCAACCTCTAGGGATGTAATAGGAGGAAGGATGGGGTTTTGAGGCCCCTTTGAGGAACTTGGTAGAGGCGTCTTCCAACGGGCAGAGCTTCATGGCACAGAAGGCATCCATGTAGTTGCCGAGGTCGAAGAAGGCAGATATGCTGGACTTGCACAGCTTGATGCTGGAGCAGAGTATAGGCAGCAAGCCGCAGTCGGCGTTGATCGGAACGGAGTCCTGGAGGAGTCCAGTGTAGGCGCTGTTGGGCTGGAAGTGGCAGAGGCCGCAGTCAAAGCCATCCAGCATCCCGCACTGGTTGCAGTCCTTGGAGATCTGGATGCGGTTGTGGTGCTCCAGGAAGCCGTAGCAAAAGCGGCGGACTTTGTCCAGAATTGACACTATCTTCAATGGCGGGCAGAAGGAGGAGGAGGCGGGTCATTGACACAATCTTCCAGTGCGCATTAGCGGAGGCAGGCGCAGTGGAAGTAGGCCTTGAAGGCGTTGTGCTCATAGCTGATGCCGTCCTTGAAGAGGTCCTTCTAGCCACAGGTGAGCAGGCTGAGGATGCAGATGACTGGGAGGCCGTAGATGCGGCAGTGGAGGCAGTCCACTAGGCTGGGCCTGGTCCAGTAGTCATCTGCGTAGAAAAGTATAGGCCGCTCGTGAGTCTCTTTGACTTTTGTCTTTCTGCATTGCTTTTCGAAATTCATGAGATCATAAAGATCCGTAAATGAATCAATGTCAAAAGACGGCCATTGACTCTGAAGCTGGCTGGGCTTTTCTTCAGCGATGCTCCAAAGTTTATAAATCCGCAAGGATTCATAAACAGGTGAGCCGGCGAGGTTGCAGCAGGCAGCAGTGAGTTTTGAGAACTGTCAAAGGCGATCTCAAAACTCTAGCAGCGTAGACATGCTTTTGCTGGATAACTGGCATTGGCTGGCCAGCGGAGTTGCAGCAGGGGCCATAAGTTTGAAAACTGACTGGAGCCAATTTTCAAACTCTGGCATCGAAGGCGAGCGGTTTGCTGGTAGCTGCAGGCAATTTCAGAATCCGTCCAGGATAATGAAATTGTCATCGACGATGCTTGCGTAGTAGGCATGAAAACAACTTTGCAGTTAGTTTTCAATGCCCAAGTAGCAAAGTGGTGTCCAAGCCGACGTAGACTGGAGCTGGCAGCGAAGAATTTTGAAATTGGACAGTGGTCAATTTCAAAGTCCAGCAGTGAAGATGGATCAAAGCTGGTAGCTGAAGAGAATATTCAAAATCCAATTCAGGATGATGAAATTCTGTAGACAATGCTGATGACATCAGCATGAAAAGAAACTTTTCAGTTAATTTTCAATGCCTGGCAGCGAAGTCGAATCTCGTCTTGATTGTCGGTGTTGAATGATTTCATAAAATCCGCAAGGATAGAATGAAATCATTGAAGGGAGTTGCTCTTTGAAGAGAACTTTTCAGTTTGCTTCAAGACCCTGTGTCGCAGCAGATTACAGTAGCAGGTGGGCTGTGTGACGTCAGAGTTTTGCTGGCAGCTGTCAAAGATGACGTGGTGGCTCAAAACTTGGCGTTGCAATGTTGCTGTCAAAGAACGGACATTGAAAAGAGACTCGAAAGTCAATTTCAATTCCATGCAGTGTAGTCGCAATTGCTGCCGTCTAGAAAGTCACGAGGCCGGCTCTGGCTGAGTGAAGTTCTGGAGCTGCAGGGTGTCCTGTCTGGCAGCAAAGCAAAGTCCGGCATTGCAGGCTGGGCTCGATTCGCTGTCCGGTCTCTGTGGATCGGTGACTGGGGCTTTTGACTTGATTGCTGCTGATGAAAGGCGGCAAAGTCAAAGGCCGGAAGTTGTTGCAGAAGCAGAAGTTGGCGGAAGTGGTGCTGGGCATTGAAGTAGCATTGTAGAGGTGGTCAGTCAAAGGTACAGATAAGCTAATCAGCTCTCTGATCTACCAAACGCTGTGGTGATATGCAGCAGTAACATAGCAAGTATCTCTTTCGTCTTCACCGGAAAGGGGTAGGAGAGCAGAACTAGTTGGGGCAGAGCGAGCCACTATTAGAGCAACTCATCCCAGCCTCCCTTCCGCCTGCCTCATCGACGTTCAAGGTCAACGAAACCGGCTTGGGAAACGTCACAATTATTCTAGTTTTTATTTTGTCTTTAATTTTTGATTAAATGATGTTATTTGTGAACTTTACTAAATTAGAAAAAGCCTCTTACAGAAAAATACATGTAAAATTTGAAAAGAGATTTGAAAATAAAAATTGATCATTTTGCAAATGCCAGCAAAAGTTAACTTTACTTTAGCTAATTTCAATTTAACTTTAATTTTGTTAGTTTTATTTTGTTACACCTCATTTAGTAAACTTATAATTTCATTGTGACCAAAAATTCAGAAATTTTTTTTCGATGTAACAATTTTTTTTTATTTCACTAGTTGTATTTTCTATCATTCACTAATTTTTGTCCTCTTTGTGCCAAAATTGCCGCCTGCTTATGAATGCTCAGTGGATTTCGTAGATGAACCTGTTAAAATTTTGACTCTAAATGGTTTATAATTTAAATCGAAATTTATCACAATTTTGTCACACCTTGTCTAGTTCTTTTTTTGATGATTGACAGTTCATAAGCAGCTCATGCTGTATCATTTTAGTCTTGTCTAGGTCTTGGCCATGTGGAAGACATATTTACTTGCCACATGAACAAGGCTTCAAACAGTCATTGGGAACAAGTATATGGCGTAGAGCGCAATAGGTGACCGCGGAGCTAAACACGCCACAAAACATTACCGTTCAGGGAACAAAATTTGTCCAAATCCAAACTTTCAAACTTTCTACCCAAAAAAGTAATGTTTCAAGTTCTCAAATTCCGGTCCGACCCCTCCAGATCTTCCTAAAATTTTATTGCCTTTCAGGAAAAAAAATTTTGTCCAAATGCGTTGAGAATTCGCCATTTCTCAGTATAGCCCATATTTAAACCTTTCTACCCAAAAAAGTAATGTTTCAAATGCCACGGGACTTGTTCCACCCATCCAGATCTTCCTAAAATTTTATTAGCTTTCAGGAAAAAAAGTTTGTCAAAATCCGTTGAGAATTGAACCTTTTACAGCATACCCAAATTTTAAACGTTTCTACCCAAAAAAGTAATGTTTCAATTGCCCCGAGACTTGTTCCACCCACCCAGATCATCCTAAAATTTTATGACCTTTCAGGAAAAAAAAAGTTTGTCTAAATCCGCTGAGAATTGATCCTTTTACAGCATACCCAAATTTTAAACGTTTCTACCCAAAAAAGTAATGTTTCAAATGCTCAAATTCCGGGTCTACCCCTCCAAATCTTCCTAAAATAGCATTACCTTTCAGGAAAAAAAAAGTTTGTCCCAATCCGTTGAGAATTCGCCCATTCCCAGCATTTCCAGAAATATATATATATATAGAGTCGCTCCGCAGTCTATAGAGGTTACTCAACTTTTGTCCTCATATATATATATATATATATAGATATGAGGACAAAAGTTGAGTAACCTCTATAGACTGCGGAGCGACCCTTTGGGCCGCTCCGCGGTCAAAAATCCATCGCTTGGTGTTGTTTGGTAGGTAATTTCATGTAGGTAATTCAGGTAGGTTTCAAAATTTCACAATTTCACAATCATAGGAAACCATGCAAAAACTCAATCACCCATTCATAACTAGGGCACTGTCGCGCCCTAGGAATTAAGATCTATCGCAATGAAGCTAACCTGAGCATCAGTTTATAAAAATCTGTGCATATTATGTTTTTTATATATTTCAGTTAATATTTTAGTTATTTATTAAAATTCAGAGGCCTACATCAAAATTTCAAGAATTTTGCCATCTGGAGCAGACTGTGAGCTTTCGATGGATATATATATATATATATATATATATGTCCTAGGGTTCAACCTACCAGTCTTCCAATCAATTCGGTGACAGGAAACCATGCAAAAACTCGATCACCCATTCATAACTAGGGCGCTGTCGCGCCCTAGGACTAGTAATATGGGTCAGTGGCCGCGCTTCGCGCGGCCACACTTTTCAATCATTCACAGCATCTGGATTCTTCAGTTTCATTTTATTTCTTTCTTAAATCAAATGATTGGTGTCTGTGGATCACAGGCCTCAAGGATCATTGCTGAAAAGAATTTAATTCTACATCTCCACAAAGATCAGCATTTTAAGTTCCAACAGTTATAAAACCCCACTGATCGAAAAGACAAATTCACTTATTAGAAGAAACAATCAAATCAGAAGGCACTGATCGAATTGCTTTACTTTAGGCATCGCATACAGTCAAAGTCACCTTGCATTGAAAATCTGCATATCCCAACTAATGAATACCTTGACACATCATCTCACTGAGTAGGGTCAAAATCACGAAAATTGACTTTACTCAATGACATTTTTCAATGTTTAAATTCCAAAAAGGTAAAAAAATAAATTAATGGTCTTACGCAGAATGTTGTTTCCTTGAATTGAAAAAAAAGCCCGACAAGAAAAGTAAACAAGTATATGGCGCAGAGCGCAATAGGTGACCGCGGAGCTCTCAACATACCCCATTTTTCAACCTTTCTAGCTAAAAAATTATGTTTCAAATGCTCCGGGACTTGTCAAACCTCTCCAGATCTTCCTCAAATTTTATTTCCTTTCAGGAAAAAAAAAGTTTGTCAATATCCGTTGAGAATTGAGCCTTTTACAGCATACCCAAATTTTCAATCTTTCTACCCAAAAAAGTAATGTTTCAAATGCTCGGAAACCGGTTTCACCCCTCCAGATCTTCCTAAAATTTTATTACCTTTCAGGAAAAAAAAAGTTTGTCCTAATCCGTTGAGAATTGAGCCTTTTACAGCATACCCAAATTTTCAACCTTTCTACCCAAAAAAGTAATGTTTCAAATGCTCGGAAACCGGTTCCACCTCTCCAGATCTTTCTAAAATTTTATTACCTTTCAGGAAAAAAAAAGTTTGTCAAAATCCGTTGAGAATTGAGCCTTTTACAGCATACCCAAATTTTCAACATTTCTACCCAAAAAAGTAATGTTTCAAAAGTTCAAATTCCGGGTCTACCCCTCCAGATCTTCCTAAAATCTCATTACCTTTCAGGAAAAAAAAGTTTGTCCAAATCCGTTGAGAATTCGCCCATTCCCAGCATTTCCAGACATATATACATACATACATATATATGAGGACAAAAGTTGAGTAACCTCTATAGACCGCGGAGCGGCCCTTCGGGCCGCTCCGTGGTCAAAAATAGAATGAGTTAGTTAAAAAAGTAAAGTAAAGCAATAAAGCAAAGTAAAGTTAAAAAAGACCTAAAAAAGGCAAAAATCGAAACGTTTTCAATCACAATTTTTTTCAATGGAAAAATGGCGAGGACTTCCCTACATATTTTGGGGAACTTACTGAGATCTATCCAAAATGCTATCATATGCCTGGATACACTTTGAAACCATTCTGCACCGAGCATTTCCTCACCCGTATTATATAAGATATATATATATATATATATTTATATATATATATATATATATATATATGCGGAAAGACAGATGCAAAAATGGGGTAACTGCTTAAGCTGGCCTTGGCCGCCTGCCGCTTTGGGCAGGGCACCAGAGCTCCTCCGGCCTCCGGGCACAGGTGCTACGGCCCCTACGCTTCGCTAGTATGCTTCGCATGCTAGGCTACACTCCGGGGCCTCCCCACCCATGCCCTTCAGCCTCCGAAGCTCTGACTGCCCTGCCCTCCGCGGCCGGTGGCCTGCGGCCGCGCAAAAATTAGGTTTCCAGAAAAAAAAAGTTTGTCCAAATCCGTTGATAATTCATCATTTCTCAGCATACCACATTTTAAAACGGTTCTACCCAACAAAGTAATGTTTCAACTGTTTGAAAACCACTTCCACCCTGCCAGATTTGTAACGGAAAAAATTCCCTTTCCAGAAAAAAAAGCTTGTCAAAATCCGTTGAGAATTTGCTTGGCCCCGGCCATTGCAGATGAACATATATGTATATATATATATGTATATATATATGTATATATATATATGTATATATATATATATATATATATATGCAGACAAAAAGTAAGTCACATGTATAGAATGCAAAGCGAGCCCTTCGGGCCCACTTAGCGGTCAAAAATATGCCTCAGTTAAATTTCACATACATATGATAGTTTTCAAAGAATAGACAAAAATTTAGACTTAAAATTTAAAAAAAAATTATGGCTAACCCCCCCCCCCCCCCCCCCAAGCCTTACACCCCCCAAACTTACACCCCCCCATTAATTACACCCCCCAAGATTTACACCCCCTCCCAAGGCATATATATTAAAAAAATTTTTATTGCCTTAACATACTTCTCTTTACATATCTCGAAATTTAAACTCATGGAATTTTCATGTAGATGATTCATGTAGTTAGTCTATACCGGATGGCGGGCGCATGCCTACCAGGAGTAGGGGCTTGTCCCCTACCAGGAGTACCTTTCAATATTCCAACTCAAAAGCTTAGATGATACTCGTCCTCGACGAGGTCATGACTGTGTCAGTACCTACTAGTTAGTCTATACCGAGTTCATTGATGTTTTAAAGTGCTCAACTCGGTAAGGACTAACTATGTCCCTCGCGAGCCTACCTCGCGAGCTAACTATGTTAGGAAAGCTGCAATTGGTTGTGTTGCTCTTGGCGCTACCGGGAGCTTAGAGGGGCTTGGCACTACCGCTCCACTCGCGCAAGCCCAATTTAGCTAGCTTGCATCTGGTTCCAGCCAGGGCATCTGAGATTCCCCAAACTTCTTGCATGTGTGTTGTGTTTTGACCCTGTTCACAAAACCCTGTGGTTAGTCTTAAATGCTCCAAGGTATCCGTGCCCATGTATTATGGCCGCTGAAACTTGTAAAATTATTTGCAATATTTTGAAAAAGCAGCGTTTGCCTTGCGAAAACAGCTTTAGAAGCCATTGAAAAACCTGAATGGCATGCGAAATATTTTTAATAAAAGGTAATTTTTAAACATAAAAAGCATAATAGCAAGCACAAAAAGGTTGAAAGCAGCAAAAAAGCAGAAATAAAGCAAACAATAAAAATATTAAAATTATGCGATTTTACCCAGACGTTTGAGAATTTTGAATGGTATTTAAAGCTAACGAAAAACTATTTTAAAGAAGTTTTTAGAAATATCAGCTGGCATCTAGTCCCCCTAATTTTTACCAACCAAGCAACTGGTCTGATTAGTAAACGTAGGATTATTAAGGAAAATCTGTTTCATTTTGGAGGACTGGTTGCGGGGGGGGGGGGGATATGCATTGCGGGGGGGGGGGGGGGGATATGCATCAACATTTCTTTAGTGGGGCATCATAAGTCTAGGCATCATAATGTTGGGTGTAATTTTGGGGTGTCACAGTTGGGCGTAATTTTGGCCCTTTTTATCATTATCCACAGCCTGCTTATCTCCTCACATTGCACAGACTCGTCCCATAGTTATAAAGCAATAGCGTTATATAGCGTCGATATAGCATAGCATAGAATACGCTAGTTTTTCTGTAGTGAGGCATAGCTTGGGAGGAACTTCTATGAGGAGACACAGGCAGTTGGGGAAGTTGAATTGTGAACAAAAAAACTCAAGTCTTCTGTGCGATTTTTGGCCGTTCAGCTGCTACAGAGAATAAAAAATGTTCATTTTTGGAGAAAAATTTTCCTACTCGGGAAATTGATGTTTCCACTAGTCTGGGACCGGTTCCTATCTGCCAGGATCCAAGCGCCATATTATAGCTTTCAGGAAAAAAAGTGTGTCAAAATCCGTTGAGAATTCGCCCAAGCCTGGCCATTCAGGCCTTCAGGCCCGCTTCGCGGTCAAAAATAGAATGAATTTTTAGTAGCGTAAGCACAAAATTAAACTAGTAATTTGATGTTTATTGCTCATGTTTAGTGTTTTACGCATGGTAAACTTATTTTTTAATGATTGGGCCAATCAAGAAACAATCTCAGGTCCTTCAATAAAACAGCTATGGGAAAAGTGTTCCTGCTACTGGTTGTGCTGTTCTTTGTGGCGGACGTAGAAGGGCGTGGACGTGGACGTGGACGTTCTAGCTTCCGGAGGGCCAGCCGAATTATGTCTGCTTCAGGGGATGCTGCAGACGCCTTTCAGCATCTCGGAGATGTAAGGCTTTATCAAACAAACAGCTAAAAGTTAAACCTTATTAGATAATTTAAAAAAATAATTTTTCTAATAGCTTTTTCAAAATAATTTTTTTATAGTTTTTAATGAACTACCCATTGAAGCTCATTTTATCATTTCAGACATTTGGGCGCAAGCGGCGTTCAGCGAAAATGGGCCATGAAGCTTACGAAACTGCAGCAAAAATCCTGACCCACTTTGATGAGTAGCATCTTTGAAAAATTACTGAATTTTCAAGGGTCAAATAAAAATCAATAAACCTGTTCCATCCTTGGAAAATTTATATAAAATTAGAATTTGGATGGCATGAGCAAGCATAAACATGACATATTGCTCAAAAAAAAATTAATAGCAAACGATTAAAAATAATCTGGTGGTCATATGTATCTCCTGTGAAGCGGACCAGCTTACAAACCAAACAAGTATATGGCGCAAATCACAACAGGTGACTGCGAAGCGCTTCCCCTTCCAGCTTCACCTAAAGCAGTTCTCAAAAATTAAGGAATGTTTTAGTTTTGATGTGTGTAAATTGTCTATCAAAAAGGTAATTTGAATGGAGAATGTTTTCTATAGTTTCCTAGAGCAGGAGGATAATGCCTTTTGCTCAAATGAAAACCTGGAGTCAATCTGGGAAAACCATTGGTCACCTCTGGGGATCAAACCCAGGGTTCCTGCACCAAGTCAGTCGTTTCTAAACCAATTTCAAAAAAACTAGCACAGATTTAAAATCGGCATTTATGAGTCGAGAATCAAATAATTATTGAAGCTGTTCAGCTGCTATCGCTACAATTCAATGTCTTCTTTTAATGCATGAAATTTGATTGATAAAAAAATAAGTCGGTGGTTTTTCAACCAATTGCCCTGCTTCATTGCTTAGGCTGTGTTGAGGGTCGATGAGGCAGTGCAAGCAGGATCTTGGTCACTGTTGGTCTGGGTGTTGAGCTCGTAGGCAGTGAGGACAAAGTTGGAGACGATATCCTAAAAAAGGGAACACCCACCAAACTTCATTTCTTTTCTCTTCTACATTCAACAATACCTCCTAACCAGTGCTTAAATGGGTAATGCTAAGAATTATATGTTCAAAGTCCAAGTGGATCAGTGCAGTCAGTCACCCTGCAAATCTCTGATGGGTAAACACTAATAAAAAAGCTAAGGAGGGAGTAAAATGGATGGGAGGGTGCAAAGGTATTCCAGGGAGCGGTCCAGAGCTGCTCACTGGCGGATGCCAATGAGGTGGAACTCCTCCTCCTCCGTCACCTGGATTTCCTTAGGGTTGTACCAGGTGACGGTTGAGGCCAAGCGATGCAGTGGGTTGGAAAGAAGGATCACTCTATGTGGATGAGGATAAGCTGAGCGATGATGGGATTTGTGCATCGTAAGCTCAACATAGGCTGTACTGTCCCAGAGTGGAGAGTTGTGTATAGGAGAGAGTGCGTGGCAGCAGATCATCTTTCAATGTCGTAGTAGGTTGAGGGCCCCACGTGGACATGTTGTCTATCATATGGTCGTGATGGATGCATTGTCTGCCCTTTAGGGGAAAGAAGGTGAGGAAGTGGTATGAGTGGAAGCCCCGTGCGCATCTCATGATCCTCCTCCCATTGTTCCCTTCTTTGAAGCCAGTGATTAAGGCTGGTGCTGGTGCCTGGAATTTGGTCTGGCCATAACTTGACCACTACTGAGGCGATGGCATTGATGATGGACAAGCCCACAGGCCGTGAATCTGGAGAGGTACAGCAACACGATTCAGATGGCCACCAATGCGATGATGGACATGGTGGTGCTAATCAAGAAGTAGAGGGAGTGTAGAATGAGATCCTTCAGACTATTCACATTTACAGAGCTCTGCCTCTACACTTCCTTGATTCCTTCTGACAATGCTCCTGCAAAACTCGATGTCTCTCTTCCAGACTCCATGATGGCCTGAGCCACTCTTTCTGGCTCCCAGGCCAGGTGACTGGAGAACTGGAGCAAGGCATCCATCTGTCTCTCCATTCTAGGTTTCTCTGCGGAGTAGGCAGCTAATGCGACAAAGGGTTGAAGAATGGGTGTACAGTGTCAAAAGTGAGGTTGAACATGATAATGTGTAGGTTGGGGCTCATCAGATACATGGCAAAGGCCCCACTGGCCAAGTTGCAGAAGTATTCGGAGAGGTTCGATTCCTCCTTCCCTCTCTCACGGCCGAGAACGTAAGCAGCAATGTCAGCGTTGCCATCACCTTGCCCAATGATGTGTATGGTTCCCATTCCGCTCTCTCGTCATACTCCCCGTGAATGAGTAGGCTCTTCCGGAGTCTCTATGGCTGATGAGGCCACATGAGGCTCGTATAGGATGGGGGTGATGTCTTTGACATGGTGGTTGTGCTCATTGTGGTCATGGCTGCCCTTGACCTTGTGACACACAAGAACCATGGCTACCTGCGGCTTGGCATAGCGCGAGGGCAGAAGCTCAACCAGTCTGCCCATCTTGAAAGTGTGTCTAGGGGCCTTGTCATTATTCCCCTTCCTCAGCTTGTAGAAGCTCTTCCGCTCCTTTATTAGCAATGCAAGCAGCTGCTTCGTGAACACCTCGCATAAGGAGTTCAGCTTCTTCTTGTAGGTCCTGAATATCTCCCCTTTCAACTTTTTCAAGGCTTCAGGATCCCCAAAATGAGCGTCCCAATCGGACAGGAGGACGAGATTGAGTTCGGGGGTGGAGAAAGTGTACAGTGGTGACAACGGAGGTGCTCCTTTTTTAGGCAAGGACAGGATGACATTTGATGATGGCCTCCGTTTGGCTGAGCACGAAGTGCAGTTCCCGCTCCTACAGCATGTGCCTGCTTGCATGCCTCTTCAATACTTTGGCGGCAAATCTGACCATTTTCTCCACTGATCCCGCCGATGCTGAATGCAATGAATGATTAATTTGGAGTTGATGCTCTTTCTGGTGAAAAAAGTAGCAAGGGCAGGATCATCTGCCTGCATGGTGTCTTCTCAACGGTGCTGAAGAGGGTCATTGTAGCCCAGAGCAGGGACTTTGCAATGTTGCAGTAGAACTGTCAAGAATAGCGATACCTCAACATGATCACTTGCAGACTGGCGGCAATAATGGTGCCATCAAGGTTGAAGTCGAGCAAGGCCAATGCCTCTGACGACCTGGCACAGGTACACCAAGATGTACCCTGAGTGCAGCACCTGGAGATATTGATCTTGGCCTGTTTCCAACAAGGCTCCACCTTCTGCTTTGGGTCCTTGTAAACCTCACCCACACTTTCATGCGACCTGCTAGTTTGTCAAGGGTGGCCCATAGAACCCGAGATTAAAGTTGCCTTCTATCTATACTCCAAAAGGCAGAGGCCGGGCATATATATATATATATATATATATATATATATATATATATATATATATATATATATTTACCCGACCTGTGCCTTTTGGAGTATAGATAGAAGGCAACTTCAAAAGTTAAGGAATGTTTTAGTTTTGATGTGTGTAAATTGTCAATCAAAAAGGTAATTTGAATGGAGAATGTTTTCTAGTTTCCTAGAGCAGGAGAATATAGGTCAGTGGATGTGCTCCGCGCGGCCACCTTTTGTTGGTGGCTTTGGCACACAATTATTATTATTATTATTATAGGGCTGCAGCTGGCTCCCATACTCACTCCCTTGATCTGCCTGAAACAGATTCCTGTGAATTTGACGTAGGAATTGTCAGTCAGTTTGGCAGTGAGCCCCTGTGAGAGAGAGAGAGCAAGTGAGAGACTGGCCACCGCAGGCCCTTTTTATGGGAGCATGCGGGAGCTGATTAAGGGTCCTCAATCAGGGCCCACCCTGGGTTGGGTTTGTTTGAGCTACAAGATAGGCTCTTGCAACTGTTGAGTTGTATGGGCCTCTTTGAGGAATGGCCATCCATGTGCCCGTTATCATGTGCATGTACCCATGGAGTAGCAGTAGCACTAGCACACAGGTGCTGCTATCGCTTCTCCAGCTCTGTAGGCAAGGAACTGGCCTGTCGACCTGTTTACCTTGCAACCCCTGGACTCAGCGCAGCCATCGCTGTATACTGGGATGAGGACTGTTGCAATCAGTGCCTCCTGCAGGGGGCGGGACAAGAGAGCAGAGGCTAGAGGACCTAGGCTCACTGCAGCCTAGGCCTGATAAGCTAGTTTCACTGCAGGCTGTTGACCAATGCTTGCAGCATCAATGCTCGCTCTTGCAGTAAACAAGCTAAGGTTGCAGTCAAACTGAACTGTGAAAGCAAAAAACTGAAAGATTTTTGAATGCCAATCGCTGCTTCAATTTCGAAAGTTGAAGTGATGAGTACTAGACTAGCTGGGGTAGGTTGGCAACATTGCCAATCTGCTGGTGCAAGAAAGTTGAACTCAAGTGCTCAGGCCTGTTGTCTCCAAAAGCCTTTTGGTAGCTGAAAACAAGAAGAAAGGTCTGCACTCCTTTCGTCCTGGCTGGAGGGCAGACTGTTGTTGACTTGGCGCGGAAGCTGCAGCCAAAGCTGCTGTCGGTGAGGTCGATTGCTGGGGTACTAGCTGCTAAGCCAGAACCAGACGAATCTGCTACCAAGCGCTGTGCTATCCCACTCCAGATCAAAGGAGGAAGGATGATTGCAGTCTATCTTGTAGCTCAAACAAACCCAACCCAGGGTGGGCCCTGCTTGAGGACCCTTAATCAGCTCCCGCATGCTCCCATAAAAAGGGCCTGCGGTGGCCAGTCTCTCACTTGCTATCTCTCTCTCTCTCTCCCAGGGGCTCACTGCCGAACTGACTGACAATTCCTACGTCAAATTCACAGGAATCTGTTTCAGGCAGATCAAGGGAGTGAGTATGGGAGCCAGCTGCAGCCCTATAATTGCAGACCTGGTGCTCTCAAAAATGGAATTCGATTTCTGCTCAAAGAGAGAGAATTTCCAGGCAGCAAAAACGATGCTCTACTGCAAACGGTATGTCAATGACATCCTAGCAGTGGACACCGATGTGCTCCAAGCCAGATGCCTGGATATCTATCCAGAGTCACTTCCTTTGACATTTGAGGATGACAAAGACGGCTGGATGCACTACCTCGACATAGACATCAAGGCAGGCAGCAAAAGGAGAAGACTCTACGACAAACAAAGAGACTTCAACTTCAAAGTTCTGGCGCTACCTTTCAAGGATAGCAACCAGGACAGCCGAATAGGCCCCAATGTCTTCTTCAGCCAGGCAATTTGCATTGCCAGAGCTACAAACAGATGGGGCAACTTCGTGAAGGACATCCAGCTACTTAGCAGGACGTTACTTGAGAGAGGCTACAGCCTAAAGGAGATACGATCTACCATCAGCAGATTGACCAAGACGTATCCCTTCCTGGCAACCAACATGGATGGATGCACACAGGCCCGATGGGATAACCTGATAAGCATCGATCTAAGGGCATGTTAAGCTGCCATACCGAATATTGCATTCAGTTGGCACACCATGGGCAGGTTTAAACTGATGAGCCAGCCTGCCCAGGTTCTTTAATTAATTGGCGAAACCCTCAACCCTCATGGGTCAGTACTTACTGTCACTTGTCTGGACTAGAAATCCTGCAAGTTGACTAGCGGCCTTTCTGCTTGGGCTAAAACCCCTTCAGAATCGTCACCTAGCTTTGTGCATCCTCATTGAGTTTGCTTAAGCACCCAGAGAGTTTTTTGACCGCGGAGCGGCCCGAAGGGCCGCTCCAGCGGCCTAAAAAAGTACTAAAATTTTTTGTCCCTCATATATATATATATTATTCTGGAAATGCTGTCCACGGGCGAATTCTCAACGGATTGGGACAAACTTTTTTTTCCCTGAAAGGTAATGCTATTTCAGGAAGATCTGGAGGGGTAGACCCGGAATTTGAGCATTTGAAACATTACTTTTTTGGGTAGAACTGTTGAAAAATGGGGTATGCTGTAAAATGCTCAATTCTCAACGGATTTTGACAAACTTTTTTTTTTCTGAAAGGTAATAATATTTTAGGAAGTTCTGGAGGGGTGGAAATGGTCCCGGAGCATTTGAAACATTACTTTTTTGGGTAGAAAGTTTGAAAAATGGGGTATGTTGAGAAATGGCGAATTCTCAACGGATTTGGACAAACTTTTTTTTTGCTGAAAGGTAATAACATTTTAGGAAGATCTGGAGGGGCGGAACTGGTCCCGGAGCATAAGAAACATAACTTTTTTGGGTATAACTTTTGAAAAATGGGGTATGTTGAGAAATGGCGAATTCTCAATGGATTTGGACAAACTTTTTTTTTGGCTTAAAGGTAATTAAATTTTAAGAATATCTGTAGGGGTGGAACTGGGCCCGAAGCATTTAAAACATTACTTTTCTGGGTAGAAAGTTGGAAAATTGCAATATGCGGTTTTCGCACTGTAGTACTTGAAGTCTTGAGAATTGCACAGAAGAGTTGAATTTTTGGTTCACTAGTCTTATATGTCGATTCTAGATCTGTGCTTACTTTTGAAATTGGTTGAGAAACCACAGACTTGGTTTTTGAGTTACAAAGTGTCATATAAAGGATGCGCTCCGCGGTCCCCTATTGCGCTTTGCGCCATATACTTGTTTGATTCTCTTGGGACCCCCTACAAACAGCGGGCGATAGGGAGAAATTGTTCTCGCTTGAGCCTGCAACAGCTGCAAAGTCAGCTTCGCAATGTTCACCACGCTGTGGATAAGGAGGACCTACGCGTAAAATACGCGGGTCTCTCCTAACACGGCACCTCACATGCTTTGGTGTGTGAGAGGTACTTTGCATCTTCCTTCTTCAGCAAAGAAAAAGGTTCAAATGGACTGGATTCTAAGCTAAGGGGAAGGGGCCATGGAAGAGGAGGATTGATGGGCATGCTCATCTTTCTTTCTGGCCAGCCGGGTGAGGTTGCGGATGGCGGCGGCGACGCTGATGACGCTTCTGGACCCGACCTTCCATATGTTTGTACGTGGGCTTGTCCTAAAGATGAGTCACTAAACGACTCGGAAAACCTGCAAACGGAAGGAAAGATTTTTCTGACCTGAGCTTTGCAGGGCCGCAGTATGGGTACTTGGCGATCTTCAATTGGCTTTCAGAAGAGTTGATCACGTCTCTGAGGAAATTCCATGATTGCCCAATGCCAGCGCTGTCACCTTGACTGTTTGAGACGTATGCCACTCATGTGTGTTACCCTTGTCAGAAGAGGTGATTTGGTTTATGGCTTTGCCAGGCCAGCCTCAACAGGTTTTCTTCAAAACCCAGAGGCATTCTCCCCTGCGTCTCATCTTAATGCATGATTCTTTTCCTGCGTAAGCTTGACAAAGTGAGAAGTGGACCCAAAAAAGGACAGCAATGAGAGAAATTTGAACAAGGCCAAAAAGAGCGTTGTGAAAATGGAGACAAAGGTCCTTCCAACTCATCAGCCAAAAACTTCTATGCAATAGCAGTGGATAAACAGGCCATGAGGATGCGAAGGAAAACCACGAAACTATTCACCAATTCAGCATCTGATCTCCTGCCTCAGCTCGAGGATTGGAGACGGCGCCGTTCTGCCCGGGAACTGCCAACTGACCTTTTCCCTTCTTTCGCCTCCTTTTCTGCTTCTTGGTAGAGAGGAGGACTGGACCTGAGGTCTGGGAAGTGGAAGGAGCGACAGGGACGGTCGTGGCAGGCCCCTGCTGCTTCTGCTTGCCCTTATCAGCTGAAAAATGCAGAGAAGGTCAACCAGGGATTCTTGGTGCAACAGGATGATTACATTCTATGCCATCAAAAGAATTCACCTGCAAAAGAGCAGAATTTACTGGAATAAAGCTACCTTTCGCGCACTTCTGGCTAGGAGGCTGCATGGTCGGTTTGGGCTTGCCGGTGTTTTGCGTCTTGACCGGAAACGTCTGCTTGGGGGGCTGGGAGGTAGCGGGCTTGCCCGTCTCCATGGCCTCCACAGCAGAACGCTCTGCAAATAACTTTCAGTTCTTTCAGAGCGGGACCCAGCATCCCTGCAGCCAAAAAAGCCACTATGAGCTGGCTTGCTTGCAGCAGCGGATGACTTGGAATTGGGCTTGGAGCCGGGGGTGGCAGCGAGGAAGTGCGCCCAGGGGTTCTCTTCCTCCTCCTTCTTCTGCTCCTCCTCGACCTTCGGCGGTGCCTCGGTCTCCAGATCAGTGTCATAGGCTTCGTCTGAAGGGCAAACATTCTTGCAAAAGAATATCCTGAAAGATACCTAAGTACCTGGAGCGCGACGAGCTGTCTCCAGCAGCTCCAATTCCTGAAGGAAATGGCATAGGTACTCAGTCATCTGAGGAAGGTGCGCCTCAGAGCGCGGCTGAAATCAGAAGACCAACAGAGTCCAGCTTCTGCCTTTGAGCCAGACGATGGTGCACCTGCACCCCGTCGGTGTAGGCATTGAAAGTGGCGATGGTCTCGGTAACAGGGTCAGGCTTGAGATAGCGCTCCTCCTTGCTGAGGACCAACTTGGTGTTGACATGCCAGTTCTGACCCAACATCGCGTCTAGTAAGCTCTTTAGGGCTTGCAGATCCCACTGCAATCCTCTTCCTCCTTATTGCCTAGACAATGATGGAGTGGATGGAAAGAGATGCCGTGTATCCTAGGAAGGACACGCATCCTGGGTTGCGGGGCTGATGCTCAACTGGGAGGGGAACGGTGGTGTAGGCCTTCCCCAGCCGCAATTCCCAGGTGAGCCCTTGGGCCAGTCGATCTGAAATCACATCGGATGCAGACAGCCTGTCCACATACCTGCAATGCCAACCATTGGCGGCAGTGAGACCTCTGACGAATTTGAGGTCTCCCACCACCGATGGGATGGTGCACCCGGAGAGCTTCTCGTGGGTCACCAGATTTGAACAGCATAGGAGGTAGTCAATGTGGATTGGAGTGATGCGGAACCATAGTGTGTCCGCAGGCTTCCTGTCCATGAGTCAAGAGATCCTGCCGCATTCAGAACAACTGGAAAAGTACCAACCTGGTGCTCCAGTTGGACTTGATGGCAGAGTAGAGTAGTTGGGTGAGGTGTTTGCCGACGGCGCACACCAACACCTAAATACTTCTGCCTGGTTCATTGCCAGACGGATGAGAAAATGAAAGGCAAGAAGACCTGCTTAAGCCAATCGCGCGCATTGCAACGAGTCTGGTCCAAAGCTTGAGACTTCCGATCAAGAAGAGATGGCGGAATTCTGCCCCGAATCCCAATCACGCCCCTTATCCCTGCTCATTTGCAAGCACGGTGATTATCCCAGAAGGAAGAGATGAAAGAGCCTGTACAATCAGCCTCCATCTCCTCCTGACGGATGATAGACGCGGCCTGCAGACGCTCCAGCTTGAGCAGTCAGCGGGCCATGGTCTCCTTCAGGCGCACCTGGTCCGCCAGTGCCTGCATCACACGACTCACCGTATCCTCAAAGCCCACCTTATTCTCTCCATCTGCAAAGAAGGGGATGAGAAAAGAAAGGGGACCTCCATGCGTGAATAGGCCTTGGCGAAGGTGGGGAGAGTGTCCATGATGTCAATCTGGGTCGGCTCCGGCACTCCACCCGGGTTGAACTGATGCTTTTCCACCTTGAGCTGACTTGCCATCTGCAGATCGGCACTGGAGCGCAATGGCGCCTCGGCCTCTGCAGGAGACAAAAAACTTTCTGAACCAGCCCAGAAATAGCCTTGAAAAAAGACTAGGGCACCTCCAGAGACCCGCTGACAAAAAAGCATTTGCTGATTCAGAGCGCGGAGAATCTCGGGGGCGGGAGGCTGAAGGCCACAAGGGTCGATAGGCTCAACTCCCGCCATCATCTCACCTCACGAGATCACCTACTGCTCAAACCAGTGGGGGTCAAGAGAGTCTATTGCATCCACCGGGGTCCAGGATTAGGAGGGAATCATTTCCCGCTGCGCAGTTCTGATGATTCAATCGGATCTGCGCAGTTATCCCCAAGAGTGAATACTACTCTGCGCTCTAATCCAGCCCAACCACTAGTACCAAAAAGCCTTTGACAAAAGCTCAAAAAACATGAACTCAAGTCAAGCTTTCCCCACCGGTCGTGGTGGGAGGGGCCTCCGGGCTGCCAAACATTATGGCACCCACGCCCCTGCCATTAGAAAGTGGGTGGCAGACGGTCAAAGAGTCCAGTCGCGGTCAACGCCTTTTGAAGCTGTAGGAGGGGAAAACTCTGCTCAGCAACCAGCTGAAATCGATACTGCCCAAGGGCTGGACAGTGTCGAGGACGGCAGAGCAAGAGTGAGGCCCACGGAGGCCAAAACTCAAGCTCTATATGGGCATTCGGGGGAGCCAATACTTGAAGAGGAACATGAAAACCTCTTGGGTATCGCTCAATCCACTAATCACTGTCACAGCTGTAAATTCTGCAAGCTGTGGGGACCAGTTCAATCCTTGTGAATGGCAGTGCTTACAAGAAAGTACTCTGCATGCCATCACCCAGAGCCAACTGCAGGAGCAGGAATGTAATTTACCTCCTCTCCTGCACCTGGCCAGGATGCAGTATGCGATACGTTGGACAGACAACTAGATGTCTGAAGGTCAGAATCGGACAGCACATGAGCAACATTCAGAGTGCCACTCAGAATAGTTTGCTCTATGCCCACTTCAGATCTGGTCATGGACAACAGGTGAAACCTACCGTCCAGATTCTGGCATTGTGCGAGACAAAAACAGAGCTAGATGAAGCCGAAAAAGACTTCACTCTAGCTCTCAATTTGGTTCACCCTTTGGGTTTGAACACGAATTGCAAAGGCTACGGAAGCATCAATAGGGACACAGATCCCTTCAATCGCAAAAAGAAGCCTTGGTTCAGAACCAAATTCAAAAGCCCCATCGAAAGATGGGCCTGCTCAAAACGAGGTCACGGCAAGAAGACACCTGCACAAGGAGTTGACTTGCTAGAGGCGAGCGCGAAATTTATTCAAGAGAATAAATTTCAAACTGGGGATGCAGAAAACTTTCTCAAAAAACAGAGAAAAGTTTCTGCACGACTTTGCAAAGCATTTGAAATGCAACTCTGATAAGTACGGATACCGTGCTTACCAGATAGTTGAAAGCTTTTTTTCGACACAATTCTCAGTGCCGGAAAAAGCCAAAAATGCTCCAGCAAAAGTAAGAGTGCGTTTTCATTACAAAAACCGCTACTCCAAAATTGTGAATCTGGCAAAAATCCTCCGAAAAATCAAAGGGGGATTAGGAGTCAATACAAAGAAAATTGCTTTCGTAACGATTCCACCCAAGCCACTGGAGAGTTATTTGCTGAATTACAGCAAATTCCTCAAAAACCTGGCAGAACAGGAAATGAGAAAAATGGTTTCCGATCCGTGCGGGTGCCCCAAAAAACCTGCTTTCATCCAGGTACAAGAGCACATGAATATGGGAAATTTCTCTTGGCTTCCACTGTACTGGATCGCAGGACAAAGTACTGACCACACATGCATTCAGACGCCAGCAAGGCACTGGAGGCATGTGCCGAGACCCTAGATGAGTATTTCTCTCGTCTGGAATGACTTGGCGGGGCAATGGTACACTCTCTTCTGACTCTAAAAGAAAGAGAAGCAGAGAAAATGATCAGACTGAGAGATCAGTTGGATCGCAGCTCCATGCGATGGATGGCTTACAAGCAGTGGTGGGCAGGTGGAAAAATTGTGGTACTTAGAAAATTCCAAGTGACCCGTGGCCTTTCCAAGTTACATTTCCATTGCATTTAGAGAAATTTGAAATTTACCATTTTCCATTACATTTCCCCCTATTCCAACTTTTCCATTTTTTCACTTATTCCAACTGACTTGGAAAATTTTGTCCAAATTCTCGGGATGATCAAGCAGAAAAGGATGGTGAGACAAGCTGAGGCTCATGGCAACACAAAGCGATGAAATCATGTGGCTGATCGCAGAGGAGACGCGCTTCAGTAGTGGAGCTTCGTCGTCCTCCCGATCCTCCTCGTCCATGTCGCGCGGGGTCTCAGAGAGGTTGACGGTGCCGCCCTTAATCTTAATCACTCTTAATCTTAATCATTCTTAATCACTGCTGCATGCAGTTGCTAAAATGCGCACAACCTTAGGAGTAGTAGTAGGAGCAGGCGAAAGTAGATCAGCAAGTGGTTTCAAGGAAATTTGCAGCTTAAGCTTGTCAAATCCAACATTTAGTACAATACTGAGCAGTATAGCTCTGATCAAAGGATTCATGTCCATCCTCAGGAGTCAGGCAGGACAGAAGGGAGGAAAGAAAAGTGAGGGGCAGGCATAAAATCACAATAGCGGATGCATGACATTCCCACTGTCCCTCCAAGGACACAACCACAGCCTGCAGAAGCCTTAGGAATGCTGCAAACCTGTTTGAGAGCAATCGCAACACGCTGGGGGCAGAGAAAAATTAAGAATTTAGACCAAAAAACGTCACAAAAACAAGGAAAAATAAGGTACTTTTTAGGTGGAAAAGTTGGAATTTACAAGCGGAAATCGACGGCTGAACGAAAAGCAGTTGACGAAGCCAAAAGCCTACACCACAACTACGTCATCACACCGGTGGACAAAGTGGCAACCAACTTTGCACTACAATGCAAAAAGGGTTACCTGCTATGCCTATGTGAGGAGATGGGAGTCTCCATCTCTGATGCTGGGTTAAAAGTGAATGGCAATGACACTTATAAACCAGCCACAAATTCAGAGATTGACCTGGTTCAGGAACACAGTCAGCTTCTCCGCAGATATACTGGAGAGGAGCTGATGGAGGACAATGCCACGATACCCTGTATCTGGCATAGCCCAAAGTACCAGAAGAATCCGCCTAAAGCCCGGTTCATAGCCGGAGCCAAAAGGAGCTCAACTCGCCAGCTTTGCGTCGAGTTGACAAGGATTCTAGGGTGCTTTAAGACTCACTGGTCATGGTACTGTGCAAACGTAGGCAACCAGAAGGGTCTAAACTTGAATTGGAGCATTTCAAACTCCATTCAGGTTAGCCACATGCTCAACACAATGGGCGGTAGGTGCAAAGGCCGGTTGTCCATGGCAGACTTCAGTACATTGTTCACAGCACTTGAACATGAACTGATTAAAAGGAAGTTGTACAAAATCTACAACATCCTCTTCTGGCGGTACAAATATGTCTCAATACGAGGCTATTTGCACAATGACGACCAGAGAGCAGCAACTTCGCTGGACCTCACAGGGCTCAAGGGGCTCACTGCCAAACTGACTGACAATTCCTACATCAAATTCACAGGAATCTGTTTCAGGCAGATCAAGGGAGTGATTATGGGAGCCAGCTGCAGCCCTATAATTACAGACCTGGTGCTCTCAAAAATGGAATTCGATTTCTGCTCAAAGAGAGAGAATTTCCAGGCAGCAAAAACGATGCTCTACTGCAAACAGTATGTCGCTGACATCCTAGCAGTGGACACCGATGTGCTCCAAGCCAGATACCTGGATATCTATCCAGAGTCACTTCCTTTGACATTCAAGGATGACAAAGATGGCTGGATGCACTACCTCGACATAGACATCAAGGCAGGCAGCAAAAGGAGAAGACTCTACGACAAACAAAGAGACTTCAACTTCAAAGTTCTGGCGCTACCTTTCAAGGATAGCAACCAGGACAGCTGAATAGGCCCCAATGTCTTCTTCAGCCAGGCAATTTGCATTGCCAGATATATGAACACATGGGGCGACTTCGTGAAGGACATCCAGCTACTTAGCGGGATGTTCTTTGAGAGAGGCTACAGCCTAAAGGAGATACGATCTACAATCAGCAGATTGACCAAGACATATCCCTTCCTGGCAACCAACATGGATGGATGCACACAGGCCCGATGGGATAACCTGATAAGCATCGATCTAAGGGCGTGCTAAGCTGCCATACCAAATATTACATTCAGTTGGCACACCACGGGCAGGTTTAAACTGATGAGCCAGCCTGCCCAGGGTCTTTAATTAATTGGTGAAACCCTCGACCCTCATGGGTCAGTACTTACTGTCACTTGTCTGGACTAGAAATCCTGCAAGTTGACTAGCGGCCTTTTTGCTTGGGCTAAAACCCCTTCAGAATCGTCACCTAGCTTTGTGCATCCCTGTTGAGTTTGCTTAAGCACCCAGAGAGTTTTTTGATTCTCTTGGGACCCCGCTACGATAGGGATAGGGCGATAGGGAGAAATTGTTCTCACTTGAGCCTGCAAAAGCTGCAAAGTCAGCTTTGCAATGTTCACAGACAGTCACTTCGCCAACTGTCCTTCCTTCACATCATGCCCCATGCCATGCATCCCTCCAAAACCTCCTCCAAGGCCTCCAAGGTTCCCCGGTCACCCTCCAGCATGGAGAAGGCCACCAAGTTGAAGAAGAAGGTGGTGAAGAAGCCGTTGACACCAGACTCCACAGTGGAGGTGGTGGAGGAGCGGAAGAAGCTGGTGCCCAACCCCGGCTCCGAGACCAAGTCCAGCATCAGCTCCACATCCTCCGGCAAAGTCCACTCCCCTCTCTCTCCTTGCCCTGCCACTCCCGACTGTCGTGACCTTGATACTTGGCTGTATGGGCAGAAAGGAGAGGGAGAGGAGAAGAGTGAGGAAGCGGTGAAGGCTCTGGATGTAGTAGAGGTGGCCTTGAAGGAGACCGAAGGCGAGGCCATCCTGGAGTCCAGAGGCAAGCCCCTGGAATCTGGAGGCAAGGCCCTGGAGTCTGGAGGAGAAGCAGAGTCGGGAGGCAAGGCCACGCTGGACACATCGGCGGAGGAGGGGTCCCTCATCATCGTGGACAAGGACACGGAGGAGCTGGAGAAGCAGGAGGACAGCCCTCCTGTCCTGGGCGCTGAGGTCACCATCTGCATGGACCCCAACTCTGAGGCCTACGATCCCACCCGCCCCCTCTTGCCGATCTCCCAGGCCAAAGTCCTCCCCCTCCCCTCTCTCCTGCCCCCAAGTCCCCGGAGGCAGCGCCACCCTCCCCCCCAACACCCTTCTTCTCTGCCCCTTTCCAAGGGTGCCCTGAAACAGGTGGCAATGCCAGAGGAGGCCATTGGAGGGGACTGGAGGAAGGCACAACCAGAACGTCGCGCTCCCCCTCCTCCCTCTTTCCCTCCTCATCCGCCCCCAAAGGCGCTCTCCCCTCCACTTCCCCCACCTCCCCCTCCTATGGCAGCAGATTGCTGGGCAGACCTGGTGCTAGAGAAGGTCCTGCCGCCCTTCTGACCGCCTCTCAGGAGGCCAAGGACATCTCCTCTCTGATGGCAGAGGCTCAGAAGGAGGAGGAGAAGGAGGAGGAGAAGGAGGAGGAGAAGGAGGAGGAGGAGGAGGAGAAGGAGGAGGAGAAGGATGAGGAGATGGAGGATCCCTTCCCGCCCCCACTCACAGACAAGGTCTCCAGCATCATGCGGGTAGGGGTCTTATCCTGTCTTAGCGGTTGTAGACAGGAGGCTGTGAGACTACACAGCCGCCCCAAGTGGGTGCCAGAGAGAGCTCTGGAGGGGCAGGAAGACCTAGGGGAGAGGTTGATGTATGGGGAGGAGGTGCATCGATGCTGCGTGGACATCATTGGCATCTTCCAGGACATGCTGCAGGAATCTGAGGAGGAGAGGGACCTCTTGAAGAATGAGGTCCAGGACATTTGGGAAGTCTACAAGATGAACAAGAGGCTCCGTGACTACAACCAGGACCTCGGAAAGGACCTTGAAGGCACCAGAAGATGCCTTTCCAACCTTTACAAGAACCTGAAAGCAATGCAGGGTCACCCCTTCAGTTTGCAGGTTTCAGAGCTGAAAGCCTAGAACCAGCAACTGGCACAGGAGGCTCGGAACCCTGCGCCTCCTATGGACTCAAGTGTGACGTTCGAGCTCTACAACCTGAGGGACTACCTGAACTCCCTGGACTCTGAGTCCGAAGAACATCAACAGGTCACCAGCCACATGGTTTGACTGGCTGAGAAGATAGACGCCTTGGAAGTGGTGCTGCAAGAGGCAGGCAGAGTGGCCTTCAAGGTAGACGAGGCCATGCTGTTCCGCGGCACAGGAGTAACACAGCCCTGCAGCCCTTAAGAACAACAGGTCGCCCTCCCTGCAACCTCACCCCCACTTCTTCTGGAGGAAGGACTGGAATCCATTGCTCTATGCCAGCAGAGGGAAAGAGCAGTCATTCCATGTCCACTAGGCACTCTGGCTACTGGCGGCCCAACGTTGCCTCCTGCTGGTCTTCCTGGAGGCCAAGGACAACATGATGGCAGACAAGCTCTGGTTCTGCATCCACCTGGACATCTTCCACGCCCTCTGACGCCTCACGCGGGCTTTTCAACGCCCCCAAGGATGGCCTACGGGAGTCCTCTGATTTGCCCTCACAGCTCCCCTCTACAGATGCAGTGGCCTCTGCTCCGAATGCCACCCCCTCATCTCTTCTTGCCGCCACCATCCTACCATTCTGGAACACCCAGCCGCCTATCTTCTCCCACTTCTTGCCCGACACAGATGGGAAGAGGAAACATGCCTGGCCAGCCTCTCCAGAACCCCTTCACTTTCAGGCCTTCTCACTTTGACCCCCCAAGGGCCATTGAAGGAATGCCAGGCCTACCTGCCCTGCCGTGGCAGTGGCCCCGCAGTCCAGTCATCATCCATCTACTGCACCCCCCTCATCCACCCCTTCAAGGGATGCCTCCATGGTGACCGCCGCCCCCGCAGATGCATCCATGACATCTGCCACAACCGCCGCCAGTGTCATGGAGGGAGCCGAGGCCACGGACACCACGATGCACTCCATGGAGAAGATGCAGGAACTGGAGGGAGGAAGAGAAGAAGGAGGCACGCCCATTTGGACTCCGCCTACCTACTTCCGTTTGTTCCCGGAGCAGAGGCAGCACTCTCTGCCACCAGCTCTTCGGGGAGCCCTGACACTTCCGCACTCGCATGACCTGGCATAATGGCCTTTGAGACCTGATGCATGAGCGAGGCCTGGACAGGCAGGAAGACTGGTGGGAGGAAGATGGAGAAGGCCACGAGGCTGCTCAGGAACTACAGGCAGGAGCCCTAGTTGTGCGGCAAGGACCTGAGGTTGTTGCTGCTGAAGCAGGCCGAGGGCTTCCAGAAGCTGGATGGGAAGTAGACCAGTTCATGCCGGTATGTGCAGTGCCCTGTCATCATGCACCCGCCCCTCCTCGTCAGGTCCAGTCTGAAGCAGACGTCCTCGCTGATCACCTACGTGCCACTTCCATCAGCAGCCACAAAACCATCTGTCCTCTTCAATCCCTGCCCCCACCTCAAAACACACTTCCTCAGGTGACGTCTGGACTCACCCCTCAGGTACAAGCAGGCCATGAAGGTCCTGGAGGACACCTACAACAACCTGACGGCCCATGTCCAGGAGGCCCTCAGCTCCATCCAGTCTCTCCCCAGCACCGACTTCAAGGGTCTGGAGTCCTTCAGGGTCAAACTGTGCAACCTCTACCTCTTCCTGGCTCAACAGTGCCAGATGGAGGAAGCGCAACTGCAGTTCATGGTTGGAGTGGCAATGAAGAAGTTGAGCAACCACTTGGCGAATGCAGTCACCAAGAAGCTGACAAATCAGGGCCTGCTATCCCATCAGGTCACGCTCTTCGACCTGATCCAGGTCCTCAACAAGGAGGTGGAGTCCCAGCGCAACAAGAGCATGCTGCTCCAGACCACAACCACAGAGGCCAGCTCCTCCTCCTCGTCCTCCACCTGCCCCAAGCAGCCCTCCCAGAAGCAGCTCTTCTCCAACCCCTCCATCCTTCCTGTCTCCTTCTCTTCACCAAAGGACGCCAGCAAAGGCTCAGGAAGCAGGATGGAGCAGAGCTGTTCCATCTGCATGTGACGGCATAAAGTGGTGGACTACAATCAGTTCAAGAGTGCCAAGCAGCGCAAGGACCAGATCACCAAATACGACCGCTGTTACCACTGCCTCATGAAGGGGCACACCGTGTCCCAGTGCCACAGCCCATACTACTGCAGCAACTGCAACAGCACCAGCCACCACTCAGCCCTCTGCTACTCGGCCTACCCCGACAGGTCACCCACTGGCAGACAGCAGGGTACCCAGCAACGATCACTGGGCCAATGCCAGTTGCAAGGGAAACAGCAGCAGAAGAAGTCTTATCCCTCCTCTTCCCACCCATCCTCCTCTCAGCACAAGCCTCAGAAGAAGGATGCCTGGCAGAGGGAAGGAAAGAAAGGAGGGAAACGACCTGGAGGTGGTTCATCACTGCTGATGGCCATGATGACAATGATGGACTTGGTGACCAACTACTCCGATGGCCTCAGCAACTGCAATGAGGCCATCGTCCTCTGCTTCAATGCCGAAGTGGCTGCATCTCCTGTGCAAGACAGCCCCATCACGGAGAACATCAACTGTCTCTTGGACACCAGTTCACACATCACCTGCATCAAGAAGTACACCGCTGAACTACTCAGCCTCCCTGTGATAGGAGAGGAGGTAGTGAATGTGGGTGTCTTTGGAGAGTTGCTGCGACAGCCAAGAAGGATGATGATCATGAGCCTGCACTTGAGCACCGCCAATGGCTTCAGCATGGAGCTCAAGGCCAGGGCTCTAGAGGACATCTGCCCGCCTGTCAAAATGCTTCCCTCCCTGTCATTGAAAAGTGGGAGGAAATTGTGGCAGAGTTCCTGGCAATCAAGAACATGCCACCCAAGCTGGGTTCCATGTACATGCCAGTGCACATCCTGATTGGCCTGGACATTGGAGGCCTCATCCTGGGCAAGATGAATTGAGAGGCTGACATCACACCTCTCCTCTCAGTCAACAACTCCCCTGTCGGACAGCTCCTCATTGGAGCACCCCAGCTCAAGGTGATGCTCTCAAGGAAGCAGTAGAGAGAAGCAACCATGCACGTGAAAGCGAGCGTGAGTGGAGAGCTCAAAGAGCTCTACACCCTCAAGACCAAGGCCCTCACTGAGGACGAAATCCAGGAGGATGCCCATGCCGCTGCCCTGCAGCTCTTCAAGGAGGACCTTCAGCACAACACTGGAGGTCGCTTCATGGTGCCCTTCCCCTTCAGGGAAGGAAGATTCATTGACGAAGCAAGGGACGGCAAAAACGAGGCGCTAAACCATCTTCACAGCCTCTGCAGAAAGCTGGAGAAGAGGACGGACCTCCAGGATGCCTTCCACCTCTCCATCCGACAGATGGTGGAGGTAAGCTATGCAGAGGAGGTGCTTCTGGAGGAGGTGGAGCAGCAGGATCGGCAGGTGTTCTACCTTCCCTGCTTCCCCATCGAGAAGTCCACCTCTCAGCACATGAAGTGCCGCCCTGTCCTGGATCCTACAGCTCATGTCCTGCCCAACATGACCTTCAACAATCTTCTGGAGACAGGGCCACAGCTGCTGGGATCCTTGATGGGGATCCTGCTCTGATATTGCTTTTTGGAGATCTTGGTGGTGGGAGATTTGGAGAAGGCCTTCCTGCAGATCCTCCTCCTCCCAGAGCACAAAGACCTGTCAAGGTTCATCTTGCTCCAGGACCCCACCAAACCACCTGGCTTCAAGAACTATGTGTACCTGAGGCTCACCCGTATGGGCTTCGGGTTCAAGAGCAGCCCCACCATCCTCCAGGTCGTCATCAACTCCTTCCTGAAGGAGGAGGGCTCTGAGCTAGCAAAGGAGATACAGTCCCTCATCTATGTGGACAATATTGCCTTCAACGCCTCCAACATCACCGAGGCAATGCAGAAGAAGAGAGAGGCAGTGGCCATCTTTGATGCGGCTAAGATGAACCTGCGGGAGTTCATGAGCAACAGCGAGGTCTTCAACGCCAGCCTCTCTGAGGAGGAGAAAGGAAAGATGGAGGGCGTGAAGGTGCTGGGCATTGGCTGGGACATCACCATCGATGCCTTCTACATCGGCCACAGGGACATCAAGTTCACCTTCTGGCCCTGCACCAAAAGGACTGTCATCAAGACGTTCCCCCAGCACTTTGATCCGCATGGCCTACACTCTCCTGTCATCATCCTCCCCAAACTCCTCTTCAGCCAGATTCAGGCTGATGGCTACGATTGGGACAACTCCATCACAGCAAAGTTTAAAGTCTGGTGGAAGGAGGTGCTGGAAGACCTGGAAGGGTTGCCCTCAGTGAAGATCCAGAGGAGGGTGGCCTGGTCCCTGCAGTCTAAGATCTGGCTGCTGGTGTTTGCAGATGCAAGTAGCAAAGTGCACGGCTGCTGCTGCTATGCTTAATCCTTCACCTCCAGTGCCTCCCGCCCCATCCCCATCACCACCCTCAACGAGCACGGCAACTGCCGCAAGATCACCAGTGGCACCTACTGCACCCTGCTCATCTCCAAAGCCTCTCCCAATCCAGGATGCCTGGAAGACATGCCAAAACTGGAGCTGTTGGCAGTGGAGAAGGCAGTGAAGCTGCTGTGCTTCATGGAGAAGCAGTTGCTGGCCACCATCAGCATGGTGGAGAAGCGCATCTACATGGACAGAATGATCGCCCTCCAGCAGATCCACCTCGGATGCGGGCCCACCACCTACATCAACAATTAGATCATCAACATCTGAAGCCTGCAGGAGTCCATACACTTCTTGCTCCATCACATCCACAGCGAGGACAATCCTGCTGACCTTGCCTCCAGGGGCATCCGCATTTCAGAGTACCTGCAGGAGGACAACTTCCGCCTCTGGTTCTATGGCCACAGCTGGGCACAGGGCAAGGCCTGCCACTTCCCCAACTGGGAGCCTCCCGCCCACAAGGCTGACGGACTGGCTCCTCTGGAATGGAAGCAGGAGGAGAAGAGGTTCAGACTGGAGTACCACATCATGGTGAACTCTGCGCACAAGCTGGTTGTTGAGGCCAGCTTCCCCAGCCCCTTCCACATGCAGGCCAAGTAGTACATCTGCAAGGGAGGTCTTCCTACCCTCCTACGCATCACCACCTATGTATGCAGAGCCTGGAGGAAGGCTAAGGGACTGCCTAATCCAGGGACGGCAGCAGTGATGGCAGACAAGAAGGAGGTTTCAGAAGAACTCTGGGTCCGCCATCTCCAGATGAAGGCCTTTAGGCCAATCATCTCCGTCCTCACAAAGAAGAAGGGATGCTTGCCATTGGCTGAGGCGAACAAGGTCTGGGACCTGGACCTGTTCCTGGGAGAGTCCGGCTTGCTCCGCTGCGGCAGCAGACTGGCCATGGCCAACGTCCCCATGGACATCAAACACCTGCTGCTCCTGCCTAACGACCACCAGTTCACTGTGCTTCTAGTCCTCCACTTTCATGAACTGGCAGGACATCTGAAGGCCAGAGTGATGGCAGGGCTCTTTCAGAAGTGCTATTGGATAACTAGCACTATCCAAAAGATGCAATCTTTCATAAGGCTGTGCAGCATCTGCAGGAGGTTTGAGGCAATGCCGTTCACCTCTACATGCTTCCACCCGTATCCAGCTATGTGCTTTGACAGTGCTTGCGCCATGCAGCATGTGTCCATCAACTTGAAGGGGCCCATCATTTACATTCAGGTCTATCGAGACCCTGAGCAGAAGTTGGAGCCCTATCAAAAGTACGAGAAGGCAAAGGAGCTGATGGTAGAGAGGACTGGATACATTCTGGTGTATCTCTGCCAGGTGGTGTGAGTGGTGACACTCCAGCTCATCCTGGACATGGAAGGGCAGAGCGTCACCAATGGCCTTGCCACCATCATGGCCAGGGTTGGCTTCCCCAGGCAGGTCTACTGCAACAACACAAAGCTGCTTCTCTGGGCCACGAAGTCCCTCTTCAGCAAGGCCAGCTCCGGGGAGTGGAAGGCCGACGATCCAGCCATCACCACCTTCTTTGCCAAGAACCACATCAGCATACACACCATCCCTCCCACACATCCAGCCTCTGCAGGATTTGTGGAGAACATGGTGGGATTGATGGCGAAGGTGCTGAAGAGGTTGGCAATTGGGCACAAGCTGAAGGAGTAGAAAAGTCATGCTCTGCTGGTGCAGACCAAGGCCATCATCAACTGCCGCCCCCTCTTCGCGTATGGTGAGTCCAGCTCTGTCGTCACCCCTGCACACTTCCTCCATCCCCAACTCAACCTCGTCCGTGCAATTCTAGAGCGTCTAGAGCAGGAGCCCAGTGGCCTGCACAGGGAGTTCCTCGGCCTGGTCAGAGGCTGCTACAGGGATGAGGAGCATCTGAAGCTCTGGTTCCAGCATAACTCTGAGGCACAGTTGAGAGGCAAAGATCCAGCAGATGCCCAGCAAAATGAGCAGTTCAGCAGCTGGGTCTCTCAGGATGCTTCCCTGCCCAGCTCTGTCACTCGGCGACACTCAACAGAGGAGGCAGAGACAGTGCCACTGGCTTTGCCACATCATGCATTCCAAGAGAGGGCGGGCAGACAGGGAGCCTTTCCGCTGTTGCTTGGACTGCTGAGCCTAGTGTGTCTAGGAGGCAGTGCAAGCGCCGCTCCTATTCCATCAAGTGGACAGCTGCTAGCAGATGCCCAAGGACAGCAGCCGACTCCTCCTATCAGGTCTTTTCAGGCATTTACTTTTATTTCAGTTTTTTAAAATTTGATAAAACAATTGGGACATCCGGCAGGCCAAAACTAAGCCATCACTCCAAAATTTGAATTGCCTGAGTAGAAATCATGAGAATTTAACATAAATATGTTATTTGCCAATAAATTTGCATTTTATTTTTGACCGCAGAGCGGCCTGAAGGGCCGCTCCGCGGTCTATACAGGGATGGGCGTCCAAGTTTTGTCAAAATTTAACAAACTCGTTAGGATACTTTTTGTGGACCATTTGAGCTGTCAATTTACAGGGAGGTAATTTAAAGTGTCTATTTTCATGTCCTAAAGTGGATTTAATCAAAAATTTATAGTAAGTGAGAAATATGCAAAAGTATGACTGCATGTCGAAAAATCAGAAAACAAAAAGAAAACTGAAAGTAATGCAACTGTACAAGGTAAAATAGGCAAAGCAATGAATCAGAATTGGGTTATTTTTCAATGTAGTCACCTTTGGCAGCTTTGACGGCCTTGAGACTCTTGGGTACGCTCTGGCAGGCAAATTGAATCGTGTCCATGTACAACAATCGATTCCACCCCGCGAATGAGGGCACGCTTGAGGGAGTTGACGGTGAGGTGTGGGGTGGCCGAGACTGAAATTTCAGGAGGCTCCAGATACTAGAAGTCCATGGGCATTAAAAACCTTTAAGCAACCAGCTGAAGCAACCAGGTAACTGACTTAGCTCACATAAAACCAATTTTCTTACTTCAACATTAATATTATTAAATGCCGCTTGGTCAATTTCTTAAGAAGGCTTGTAGGTATGTTTGTGCCAAAGGAGAACTTAAACAATCAAAAAACAAGCCCACAACATCGATTTATAGAAGTGACATAGAGTTTATAGAAGTGACATTGGACGCCCATCCCTGTAGAGGTTTCCTCATATATATATATATATATATATATATATATATATAAAAGACTAAAATGCTACAGCATGATAAGCTTATGAATTTTCAATCATCAAAAAGCTATAGACAAGATGTAAAGCAATCGTGATACATTTTAATTTGAATTGAGAAACCATTTTGAGCCGAAATTTCATCTAAAAACTCCACTGCTCATTCATAAGCAGGCGGCAATTTATGGCAGAAGTTTTTGTTTATTCGCCAGTTTTTGCTCAAATGATGAGCTATTTTGGAATTTTGTTTCATTATCTCAGTTTCAGTTTTATAAATTTTATTTTTATAAAATTTGATTTCAAGCAGCATGCTTTAAGAGAGGGTGTCTGTAAGGGTCGAGAAAAATTTTTACTCGGATTTTTGAAAGTTGGCCTCAATCAATGGGCTATATAGTGGGATACTTGGCCCTGAAAACTGTTTTCAAAATTTCAGCTTTGTATTAGAGATATGGCCATTATTGTGAAAAGAGTTCCAAAAATGGCCCAAAATTCCGATTTTCGACATAAACTTTTTCAAATAGGCATAGCTTGAGCTATGTTCTACCAAATTCAAAAATTCAAAACCTCACCTATTTCAGAACATTTAGGCAACATTATATGTGCCATTGACCTATAGTGGCATGATTTGGATGGCCGTTACAAAGGTGAGAACCAAAAAAATACCAAAACTGATATGTTAAAATTTTGCAAATTTTTGTCATTTTCTTTAAATTTTAAGTCAAACGTCACCCTTTTGACGCCGGATTCTGAATTTTCAACTAATTTTGGACCTAGGGGCATCTTTCATTTGCCCATATTGGTGAGCACAATCGAAATCCATCAGTCAAAATTTGATGATGTCTAGACCCAGCCCCATGTTATAACATAGGACGATTTGGATGCTACAAAATTTTTGCACTAAAAAACTTCCTATTCCTTAGGATTTCAAATTGAGTCAATTTCCTTTCCCTATTTCCCTATGGCAGGTACCCATGCAGAAAAATCACTGGTCATTTCAAATTTTTTCTTCCAAAGAGACCCAGACTTGAGAGCAAGTCCGAGTTTCGCCTTATGCTATAACATAGGCAAAAAATGGTCAAAAAAATTTCATTCTTGAAATTTTTTTACAATGACCAAAAATAAAAATATTGACTCAAATAAAACTGAAAATAGTATATTTTGATGTGGTTCTATGTTTAAACATAAAACTGCATGCAGCCAAATTTGGTCTAATTTAGCCAAAAATGACCACAAACTCAAACAGCTGAAAGTCTTCAATAAAAAACACAGGGCTAAAAAAATATTATTTCCAGGTGAATTTGAGGCCATATTTTGAATTTTGGGAATTGGAATCAAATTACAAGACAGAAATATTTTTGACCATTTTTTGCCTATGTTATGGCATAGGGCGAAACTCGGACTTGCTCTCAAGTCTGGGTCTCTTTGGAAGCAAAAATTTGAAGTGACCAGTGATTTTTCTGCATGGATACCTGCCATAGGGCTGGAGTAACTTAGTCTTGAAAGGAAATTGACTCAATTTGAAATCCTAAGGAATAGGAAGTTTTTTAGTGCAAAAATTTTGTAGCATCCAAATCGTCCTATGTTATAACATAGGGCTGGGTCTAGACATCATCAAATTTTGACTGATGGATTTCGATTGTGCTCACCAATATGGGCAAATGAAAGATGCCCCTAGGTCCAAAATTAGTTGAAAATTCAGAATCCGGCGTCAAAAGGGTGACGTTTGACTTAAAATTTGAAGAAAATGACAAAAATTTGCAACATTTTAACATATCAGTTTTGGTAATTTTTTGGTTCTCACCTTTGTAACGGCCATCCAAATCATGCCACTATAGGTCAATGGCACATATAATGTTGCCTAAATGTTCAGAAACAGGTGAGCTTTTGAATTTTTGAATTTGGTAGAACATAGCTCAAGCTATGCCTATTTGAAAAAGTTTATGTAGAAAATCGGTATTTTGGGCCATTTTTGGACCTCTTTTCACATTAATGGCCATATCTCTAATACAAAGCTGAACTTTTGAAAACGGTTTTCAGGGCCAAGTATCCCACTATATAGCCCATCGATTGAGGCCAACTTTCAAAAATCCGAGTAAATGTTGTTTGTTGAGTTTCTTGACCCTTACAGAAAACCCCTCTTAAGTAGTTGATAATTTTGCGAAGACATGTATAATTTGACTCATTTATGCACATCAGATTGATTCTAATATTGTTCAATCTATTATTATTTTATTATTTAACTTTTAATTAATTTTTTTTATTTAGTTTTATTTTGCAGTTTATATTAGTTTTATTTTGCAGTTACCTTTCTCTACAGTTTTTGTCCTCTTTAAGTCAAAATTGCCGCCTGCTTATGAATGAGCAGTGGAGTTTTTAGATGAAATTTCGGCTCAAAATGGTTTCTCAATTCAAATTAAAATGTATCACGATTGCTTTACATCTTGTCTATAGCTTTTTGATGATTGAAAATTCATAAACTTATCATGCTGTAGCATTTTAGCTCTGTCATATGGACTGGCCATGTGGAAAACACATTTATTTCCCACATGAATAAGACTACGAGTTTGCAACATGAATAAAGCTTCAGGACAATGATATTTTAGATAGGGAAAACGAACTTTGAGGTCTCCCTCTCGGCGCTGTTGCTCTATAAGATTCCATAAAGCTCAAAAACATATTGCATGCAAGGTAACCTGAGCATCAGTTTATAAAAAACTGCGCAGTTTCCCTGAATTGATTGGTTTGCCATTTTTGCTGGTTTTTTAAACATTTCTGAAATTCCAAGATGAAAATTAAAATTTCACGATTTTCCTCCTCGAGATCTCCTTATAAGCTTTCGATTGATGTATATATGTCCATGGTTTCATCCATTATCCAAGGCGCTGAACCTCGTCACACGTGACCACCCAAAAACTCGATCACCCATTCATAACTAGGGCGCTGTCGCGCCCTAGGATAGGTATCTGGAAATGCTGTCCATGGGCGAATTCTCAACGGATCTTGACAAACTTTTTTTTTCCTGAAACTAATTTTATTTCATGTAGATCTGGAGGGGTGGGACCAGTTTCCGAGCATTTGAAACATTACTTTTTTGGGTAGAAAGTTCAGAAAATTGCAATATACAGATTTTGTGCTTTAACACCTGTATTTTTGAGAATTGCACGGACAACTTGAGTTTTTTTGTTCACAAGTCATATATAGCGATTCCAATTCTGTGCTTACTTTCGAAAATGGTCGAGAAACCACAGACTTACCCTCTTGAGTGACAAACTTTCATGCATGGCAATGGCATCAATAATCAGTAACAGCTGAATGGCTAAGAATTGAACCAAGGACTTGAGTTATTTTGTTCACAAGTCATATATAGCGATTCCAAATCTGTATTTACTTTCGAAAATGGTTGAAAAACCACAGATTTACCCTATTGAGTGACCAACTTTCACGCATGGATATGTCATCAATAACCAGTAACAGCTGAACGGCTAAGAATTGAACAGAGGACTTGAGTTTTTTTGTTCACAAGTCATATATAGCGATTCCAAATTTATGCTTACTTTTGAAAATGGTTGAGAAACCAAAGACTTTTCATCTTGAGTGACAAACTTTCATGCATAGCATCAATAATTAGTTGCAGCTGAACGGCTGAGAAATGCACAGAATACTTTAGTTTTTTGATTCACAAGTCATAAATACCGATTCTAAATCTGTGCTTCCTTTGAAAATGGTTCAGACACCACAGAATTTTCCTTTTGAGATGCAATGCTCACCCTCACAATGGATTTTGCTACATGTGAAGGTGCAAGTGCTCCGCGGTCACCTATTGCGCTTTGCGCCATATACTTGTTTTATTCACAAGTTGTACATAAAAATTCCAAATCTGTGCTTACTTTTGAAAATGGGTGAGAAACCACAAACTTATCTTCTTGAGTGTCCACTTTCATGCATCAATAACAGCTGAACGGCTGAGAATTGAACAGACGACTTTGGTGTTTTGATTCACAATTTGTACTTAACGATTCCAAATCTGTGCTCACTTTTGAAAATGGGTGAGAAACCACAAACTTGCCCTTTGGAGTGACAAAATTCCATGCATTCATATTGTAAGCTGGACTGTTGTGTGCTCCGCAGTCACCAATTGCGCTTTGCGCCATATACTTGTTAAATTTCGCATCTGATATTTTTGTAATAGTTTTTAAAATAAATTTTTTATACAATAAAGTTTTAACTAAATATATAACCAACAATATAAAATTTGCAGGAGCGGAGCTAGGTCTGGCATTTTTGGCAAATGCTTCCCCGAAGCCATTTCGGGGGGGGCATTGCCCCCCCCGAAATCTTTTGGCAAATTTTCATAAAAGGAAAAATAGTCAAAAAAATTTGCGCTACGCGCATTAAGGTCAAATTTATTCTAAATTTGCCAGAATGTTTTAAGTTTTTCATCAATTTTCCAAAGAAATCTTAAATTTTTCTTAAAATTTATTGCATTTTAATTAATAAGCCAAAAAAAATTGCTTTGCCGCATGCATAACTTGAAGTTTTATATGAAAAAGACTTTTTTTGTAAAAAAACAGCAGTCTGGCTACAAAAGGAAAAAATTTTTTGCGCGCTTCGCGCGCATGTCGGAATTTTTGTATTATCAAAAAAATTTCTGAAATTTTGCCCCCCCCGAACCAAAATCCTAGCTCCGCCCCTGAAAATTTGTATCTACAGTATGTTTTGTACTATATTAAAAGTGGAAGAAATATCTGGTACCATCAGCAAGCCAACATTAAGTCTCTTTTCTCCCAAAATTGACAATACCCGAGTGAAAAGTCAAAGAAATATAATTACTGCTACTGAAATTTGCTGCGCCATCTGCATTTAGTTTTTGGGCGCGCATGAAAAGAGACACTGAACTGCGCGCCAAAACCAAATGCAACTGTCTAAGCAGCAGATTCCAGTAGCAGTGATTTTATTTTTTTGACTTTTCACTCGGGGTATTTTCAATTTTGGGAGAGTGGCGAGTTAGTGTTGGTTTGCGGATGGTACCAGATATGTATCTATATATAATACACGTGATAACAATTTTGGCGGGTACCTGATTTACAGAAATTGGTTGGTGTTTTGAATGAAATCGATGTTGAATTTTATCGTGGCATACTCAGTTTGTTGGGGTTTCAAATAAAAAATTGAGAACATGTATTTTGCAATTTTTGGTGAAAACCCACGGGAAGAGTGAACTACGCCTACGGAAGAGCAAACTACGCATGGGTAGGAGCAACCTCCGCCTAGCGTAGTTTGCACTTCCCATTAAAATGAAGTTTTTTTTACAAAACTTTTTTACCAAACTGGATGATGTGAATAATAGTCTGAGGGGTGAGGAGTCTAATTTTAAGGCGGTATACTTGGTTTCTGCTACTTACAAAAACTCGCGAAATCTTTGCTGATGTAAGTGTAGTTTGCTCTTGTCCAAAATCTGAATTTGGAACAGTTGGAACAATTTTGGCAGTTTGGAACAGTTGGAACAGTTTTGGCACAATTTGGAACAAATAGAAGTTATTGGAACAGTTGGAACAGTTTTGGCACAATTTGGAACAGTTGGAACAGTTTTGGCACAATTTGGAACAGTGGGAACAGTTTTGGCACTATTTGGAACGGTTGGAACAGTTATTCGATCAGTTCTAACAGTTTTGGCACAATTTGAAACAATTTGGAACAGTTGGAACACTTATTGGAACAGTTTCGGCAAAATTTGTAAGTGTAGCTCTGGCTTTAATCTTGGCGGCAAGAGCGAACTACTCCCTGGAAGTGCAAAAAATGCGCCCCTATATACATCCTGGTACGAGTAGGTGCGACAGCTTGGGTCTCTTTCTCCAAAATTTGAGATTGCACTCAGTAAAAAGTCAAGGAAAGACAATTTTTACTAGTGGAATCTGGCTGCTTGGACAGCTGAAGTTTTTGGCGTGCAGTTCAGTGTCTCTTTCCATGCATGCCCAAAAACAAAATACAAATGACGCAGCAGAATCCACTATTAGAAATTGTATTTCCTTGACTTTTAACTCAGGGCAATCGCAAATTTTGGAGAAGAAAGACCCACATTTGGCCTGCCGATGGCACCAGCTATTTCTTCCACTTTTTATATAGAATAAATGTATAAACACAAATTTTATATTGTTGTTTATATATTTAGTCTAGATTATATTAGATAAATAAATAAATAATAACTAAAAAATAAACTCATTTAAAGACACATAATTAAAAGAAAAGATTCTAAAATTAAAAATACAATACAAATTTATTAGCAAATTAACATATTAATGTGCAATTTTCATGATTTATATTCAGGGCAATCGAATTTTGAGAGAAGGAGCTTTACTTTAGGCCTGCCGATGGTATCAATTGTTTTCTCAAAATTAAATACACAAAAATAAATATGAATGCGTCCGAAGGATTTGAACCTACAACTTTCCCCCAGCTGTCCAATCGCTTACACCACTACACCACTGGTGCATATGGCTCCTTTATTTAACCTGAGGAATTATGAATTAATACATGAGGCCCAGAGACCCCGGGAAGGGGGGGGGTGGGGGTGGTGGAAGAAATGAATACCTACTATCATCCATTGAATAGTTGCGGAAGAAGAAGGAGTAGAAGTAGTAGGAGAAGGAGTTCGGACAAATGGTTTTAAGCATTTTTTTAATCATTGCAGCCACTTTTGGGCAATTTCTCGCGAGATTTGGTCAATTCAAAGATGCTCTTTCTAATACAAAAAGAATCAGAACGATTAAATGTTTCTGTGAGGAGCAAGAGCCTTATCAAAATTCAGATCTAACACACATAAGGGACTTGTTGTATGTGAAGATTACTGTATTCTGAATAATTTCCTCCACTTAGGCCTTCTGGAAGCCACGTTTTGGTCCGAAACGACTGGCTACCCCCTCTATTTTGACCTGTTTTTAACATTAACTTATTTACTCAGCAACACCTCGAAATCAACTCCTTCCCCCCTTTTAATCACCCAATCCAATCATAATATAAGCAATACGTAACTAAACCAAGTAGATGGACATACA
>JASANA010005386.1:0-14832 GCA_030248095.1 Ptycholaimellus sp. GST1_10
TCTGCTTAGGCTAAAAAAGCTCTACTAAATTAGAGAAAAATATGCTGAATTTAGCTAGCAACAGCTCCAATCGTGAATTTTCCCAAATTTTGAGTTTCAGTGAGTTCAAGTTGCAAAATTGGCCATTTCGCGGATGTTTTTGCCAAAACTACCAACGTTATGGGTATCAATCAAAAGCTGAAAATCTGTTCAATGTGTGTGTACCCTTTGTTTGCATTTATTGTATTTGGACTGAAATATTTCACCAATTACTAAAATTTCAATTTTCTTTTTTTCAAAAATCATTAATTTTGCTTCTTGTTGCGTCCAACAAAAATTTCGGCTCACTCCAATTATCCCCCCTCAAGGTTTTTACCCTCCCCTCATGCATTCTACCCCCCCCTCTCAAGGAAACTACCCCCCTCAAGTTTCTATCCCCCATCAAGTTTCTACCCTTCCCCCATCGAAGTGTTAAAATCAGTGTTCAGATTTGCAGCGTTGTAATCCTTTTTTGACGACTCCAATAATCCTTCCCTCATGATATTCTACTCCAATTATCCCACCCTCATGAATCCAATTAACTTGAGGGGTGGGGGGGGGGGGGTAAAAATTTGAGGGGGACAATAACCTCATGAGGGGGGATAATTGTAGTAAACCAAAATTTTGTTCCGTTTTTTTAATTTTGTTCATTTACACTACCATTGTTGACAAAATTGAAAAAATTACTTGACCAATTATTTTAACGGTTATACGACTTTTCGTACCCAGGACTTTTCGTACCCGACTTTTCGTACCCGATTTTTCATACCCAGACTTTTCGTACCCTAGATTTTTCGTACCCAGACATTTCGTACCTAAGGTATTTCCCTTCAATTTTCTTAACTATTCTCATGGCTTGTTTCACAGGGCTATGAATAGTAATATTTATAAATCAAAACAAATGCAAATTTCTTTAATTTTGCTTCAATTATGTCATTTAATCATTCACCTAATGTTTCAAAACCATTAAACTGCAGTTTTCCATTTTCCACTTTTATTGGCACCTCTCACTTTATTTAAATTGATGCTCAGGTTGTTTCTGTAAAGCAACTACGGTACTATTGGTCGTCCAGTGGTAAAGATTATTTCTCCCACTGAAAACCAACTGCCCCGAGTCTGAAGTTTCCATGCTACAAGCAAAATTGGCTTTGGGGCATTGGCTCAGTACAGTCCTATAAGGTCGGTCCTACAATATATTTCTTTCACTGGAGGCCGGTGGAGGGGCTTGCTTATGGCAAATAGGGGAAGCTGTTTTGATTCAGACATGCGGGATGTTTGCATTTGTTTTGATATATAAATATTATTCTTTTCAAACCGTGGAAACAAGCCATGTGAAAAAGCCAAGAGAATTGAAAGAAAAATACCTTGGGTACGAAATGTCTGGGTACGAAAAATCTAGGGTACGAAAAGTCTGGGTACGAAAAATCGGGTACGAAAAGTCGGGTACGAAAAGTCCTGGGTACGAAAAGTTGTGATACCATTTTGACAATTGTTTATTTTGCTATGATTAATCTTTTTTTGATCATTTTTGACAAAACTCAGGAAAAAGTCAAATTTCATAATTCTTAAAATGGGCACAACACCTTTGGGCTTATTTGAGTCAGGAATATCGATCTATGGCATGGCATTGAAATGAAGTTTCAAGAACAAAAATATTTGGTCACTTTTATTCCATGGATTTTGGTCACTTTTGGCCCATAGGGCATGGAAACTTTTTCAAAGAGTAAAATCATTTTTCTTTGCACAGGGAGATCTGCCGTAAAAATAGGGGTCGAAAAATTTGTCCGCCCGATTATCTTCTCACAACCGCCTCTTAATGCAAATGATTAATTTGATGCTGATTAATATGCTGTTTTGGCAAAATGGCTAGGATGTTACTGTAAGACTGACTAGCAATTGCAGTGGTTCTAACGTAAAATGGCCACAAAGGCCAATAAAAATACTTCTTTCACAAAATTATATCCATGCGATTTGTAATTCTGAATGTTTAATCAGTTCTTTTTCATAGGATGTAACTTTCTTACTGTCTTCATTCACTTAATCAGTTGAAAAAACTTGAAGTCATTTATTGCAAATTCATGGAACGAAATTGAAGTCGTTGAAGCTACATGAAAAAAATTTAACTTTGAAACAATTGTAGATGAACAAGAGTTTTCAAAAAAAATGCGTCACAAGAGAACAATTTTACTCAGTTTGTATTTTCGGACATGGAAGATTTTTCAAAGAATGCTAGTTGTAGGATGACCTCAAAAGACTTCTATAACTTGACTTAAAAACGGGAAATACCGTGGTAAGGCACCATCACTGATTCCGCTCATTTTGTGAAAAATAATTATTAATAGTGTAAAATTGCAACGAAGTACCGTTTGGGCAGCTTTTCATACTGGAATAAAAAAATCCCAAAGTCTCCTATGCTATAGCGGATCCAGAAACGGATCCAGAAGACAAAAAATTCATAACTCAAATATGCCGCTTTATTAGGCCGCTTAACACAACTTGTATTTATTGAAAAGCCACCAGAAAAAATATATTGGGGCCCAAAAACAGGTAAAATTGGCTATTTCTGGAGGATTTTAAGGTTTTTCTAAATCTACATAATTTTCGCAATTGGGATCCCGATTTTTTACTCTTAATCATAAAAATTACCCCAAATTAATGAATAAAAATTGAACAATTTTTGATCGGGTAAAAATTATGATTTTTTTTACTAATTTGGACTAATTGTTATGATATCGCGGTAATGATAAAATCATGATGTTAAACGGTTATGATTAAATATTAAAATGTGGAGAAAACCACCAAAGAAAACCTCAAAAATAGCCATTTTACCTAGTTTTTGGCCTGCGCGCGCCACAGTACATCGATTTCGTATAATTCGATCTTGGTTTTTCAGCCACTGTTGAGCGGCCAAACGAAGCGTATTTTTCCCGTTTTTTGACCGCGGAGCGGCCCGAAGGGCCGCTCCGCGGTCTATAGAGGTTACTAAACTTTTGTCCTCATGTGTATATATATGTGTATGGGTATCTGGAAATGCTGTCCACGGGCGAATTCTCAACGGATTGGGACAAACTTTTTTTTTCCTGAAAGGTAATGAGATTTTAGGAAGATCTGGAGGGGTGGAACCGGTTTCCGAGCATTTGAAACATTACTTTTTTGGCGCGGCCGAAGGCCGCCTGCCGCGGAGGGCAGGGCAGTCAGAGCTCCGTAGGCCGGAGGGCATGGGTGCGGAGGCCCCGGAGCGCAGCCTAGCATGCGAAGCATGCTAGGCGAAGCGTAGGGGCCGTAGCACCCGTGCCCGGAGGCCGGAGGAGCTCTGGCGCCCTGCCCGAAGCGGCGGGCGGCCAAGGCCAGCTTAAGCAGTTACCCCATTTTTGCGTCCGTCTGTCCGCATATATATATATATATATATATGTGTGGTTCCGGGGCCCGTACTCCGCGGTTTTTCAACGAAATTGGCTAATTTTTTGCATGAAGGTCCGCCTAGGTGGTATCTCCAGGCCATTTTTTGCGCTTGACGTAATTTTGCGTTTTTCGCCCAAAACCCAAAATTTTGATGTTTCAAAGTACCAAAAATCATAAATCGCTGGGTTTTCAATGAAATCAGTTGATTTTTGGCAGGTACATCCGTCAAAGTAATATCTTGAAGCTGGCAAAAAGAAATTTCGAAATATTTTTTATTTATTGATTTATAGTCAAAAACCCAAAATATTGATGTTTCAAAAATTTGAACATGCATAAGTCCATGGTTTTTCGATGAAACTAGCTGATTTTTGGTATGTACATCCGTGAAAATAATATCTTGAAGCTGGCAAAAGGAATTTTGGAAATTTTTAGTATTTCTCGATTTATTGTCAAAAACCCAAAATCTTGATGTTTCAAAAATTGGAACATGCATAATTCATAGTTTTTCATTGAAATCTGATGAATTTTGGCATTTTCATCTAGATGGTGTCTTGGGGTGAGGCCGCGCATCTTGGCAACCGCCGAGAATACCTTGTTGGTAGAAAGGTTGAAATTTTGGGTATGCTGTAAAAGGCTCAATTCTCAACGGATTGGGACAAACTTTTTTTTCCCTGAAAGGTAATAAAATTTTAGGAAGATCTGGAGGGGTGAAACCGGTTTCCGAGCATTTGAAACATTACTTTTTTGGGTAGAAAGTTTGAAAATTTGGGTATGCTGTAAAAGGCTCAATTCTCAACGGATTTGGACAAACTTTTTTTTTCCTGAAAGGTAATGAGATTTTAGTAAGATATGGAGGGGTGGAACTGGTTTCCGAGCATTTGAAACATTACTTTTTTGGGTATAAAGGTCGAAAATTTGGGTATGCTGTAAAAGGCTCAATTCTCAACGGATATTGACAAACTTTTTTTTTCCTGAAAGGAAATAAAATTTGAGGAAGATCTGGAGAGGTTTGACAAGTCCCGGAGCATTTGAAACATAACTTTTTTAGGTAGAAATGTTGAAAAATGGGGTATGTTGAGAGCTCCGCGGTCACCTATTGCGCTCTGCGCCATATACTTGTTTCAACCTCATTCTATGCTACAACATATAAAATTTCAGGATTTTTCTCCAAAAATTGTTCCAAATTAAAAAAACTGAATAGGATTGCCAGGGTACTTTCATATCCCCTAACCAGGAAAATTTTTTTATCCAAATCGAGTGAGTGCATTTTAGGTGACTATCCTTTTAATAGTTTTTGCGCGGCCGAAGGCCGCCTGCCGCGGAGGGCCTAGCATGCGAAGCATGCTAGGCGAAGCGTAGGGGCTGTAGCACCCGTGCCCGGAGGCCGGAGGAGCTCTGGCGCCCTGCCCGAAGCGGCGGGCGGCCAAGGCCAGCTTAAGCAGTTACCCCATTTTTGCGTCCGTCTGTCCGCATATATATATCTATATGTCTTTCCGGGGCCCATACTCCGCGGTTTTTCAACGAAATTGGCTGATTTTTTGCATGAAGGTCCGTCTGGGTGGTATCTCCAGGCCATTTTTTGTGCTTGACGTAATTTTTCGATTTTCGCTCAAAACTCAATTTTCTGATGTTTCAAAATACGAAAATTCATAAATCACTGGTTTTTCAATGAAATAAACTGAATTTTGGCAGGTACGTCCGTCAAAGTAATATCTTGAAGCTGGCAAAAGGAATTTTCGAAATATTTATTATATCTTGATTTATAGGCAAAAACCCAAAATCTTGATGTTTCAAAAATTTGAACATGCATAAATCCATTGATTTCAATGAAATCAGCTGATTTTTGGCAGGTACGTATCAACCATGCGAATTAAAAAGTTTGTAACATAGGTAGTGGTTATTACTTGTACTGGAACAAAGGCCGCGCATCTTGGCAATAGCCGATAATACCTTGTTGCATCAAACGGCTTTAAAGCACTTTTTAAAAATAATTCATGAAAAAATTTAAGCTGCGATGTATAACTCGGCAAAATCCATTGTAATTTAGTACACTTTTTGCACTTATCAAAATTGCATTTCAGTTGCATGAACAGGTAGCAATAAAGAGAAGACGGGCGATTGCAGCTCATATCTGGTGAAGTATCGCGAGGCTCAGAAGGGAGAGAAAGGTGCGGGCGGCGGAGGGCTGGAGGGGACTAGTGGCGGGGTAGTGGAGGAGGTGGTTGGCGGAAGCAGCAGCAGCACCGCCGCCCCCGTCCTCTACATCGACCCCGCCACCTTCGCCGCTGGACAGACTGGACAACAGGGCCAGATCATCCTCAACCCCTCTGCTATCATACAGCCCAACGGCACCCTTCAGATCCTACAGCTTGTCCAGACTCCAACCTCTACCATCACTTCACTCCCTTCTGCCACCTCCTCTTGAACTCTCCATCTTTGCTTGCACATTCCATTTGAGGCCTTTTTGTTGGATGGCCGGCCTGTTCTTCATTATTGCTCCATTTTGGTGTACTGGATATTTACGTTTCGCACAGGCTGTTATTACTACTGGTTCGGGAATCAGATAAAGGGCTTGGTTTCAATAGGCGGCAGATCCACGTAGAAGAAGGGGCTAAGCCTGGGACAAGCCTGCACAAGAGGGCAGTGGAGTGAGGCAGGTGTGGGGGTTGGTGTGGCAACAAGGCTAGCGGGTACCGTAGGTGGAAGGGAGAGGCAGGCGAGGGTGAGAGCGTGGTGAGAGTGGGGGGTAGGGTGAGGGGTGTGCTGGTGCCAGCAGGGCGGTGTGCGCTGGCTGCTCTGGTCTCGCACAGGCGACGACAACGTGTTACCCCGCCTACCTCTCCACCTTCCCCGCATTCTATCGCCGCAATAGGCCTCCTGCCTCTCCTCCCCCTCCACACCGCCTAGCGCCATGGGCCTCACCATCTCCTCCCTCTTCACCCGCCTCTTCGGCAAGAAGCAAGTCCGCATTCTCATGGGTTGCTCATCTTTCTCTCCACACACCCTCTCTCCATCTCACTTGCGCATTGTCATCTTTCTCCAGTTGGTCTGGACGCCGCTGGCAAAACCACGATCCTCTACAAACTGAAGCTGGGCGAGATTGTGACCACGATTCCCACCATCGGTTCATACTGGATGACTTTGAGGGAAGGGGAGAGAAGAAGGGGAGAGATTGGCAGGATTCAATGTGGAGACGGTGGAGTACAAGAACATATCGTTCACGGTGTGGGATGTGGGTGGGCAGGACAAGATCCGCCCCCTCTGGCGCCACTACTTCCAGAACACTCAGGGCCTCATCTTCGTCGTGGACTCCAACGATCGAGAGCGCATGGAGGAGGCCCGTGAAGAACTTCACAAAATGGTCCACCACCCTTTCTACCCTACACTCACTACCCACTACCCTCATCCTCTCTTCGTCCTTCAGCTGGGAGAGGATGAACTACGGGACGCCATCCTCCTGGTCTTCGCCAACAAGCAGGATCTGCCCAACGCCGCCGCCGCTGCCGAACTCACCGACAAACTCGGCCTACACAACCTTCGCAATCGACAGGTCCCTTTGCCCATCAACCTTTTCATCTTCACCTCCGACTCCTCCTGCTTTGCAGTGGTACATCCAGGCCACCTGCGCCACGCAAGGCCACGGACTCTACGAAGGCCTCGACTGGCTCTCCAACCAACTCTCCAAGAGATAAATCCACACCCCTCCCAGCCAGCATCCTCTAGCCCTACACCATGCCTTCCTCTCTTGTTGCCACCGCCTACATATGCTACATCCTCCAACACCTTTCACTCCCCCATCCCACTCTCAACAGTGCCCCTCATCCCGAGGGGTCAGCAGCGCTTGGCTAGTTTGGCTCGGCTAGCTTGGCTAGTCCCCAGGGCGCCTATTTCCCGTTTCACCGTTCCTGATTTCCATCCTTTCTTCGGGGTTCCCGTTCTTTTCTCGGTTTGGCTCTCTCTCTCTCTCTATTGCAACTAATACACAGTGATATGTGGACTGGCGGTGGTGAGTTTTGGCGCGCGTGAAGCTGGTGAGAGATGGAAGGTGGGTGGAAGGATGAATTCCGTGCTTGTGTGATGGGCCTTAGATTGGCGCATTCCTTCTCGGCTGCCTCGCTTGCAGTCTTTCCACTTTCTCACCAATCCACCGCTCACTTCCCGCGGACCACGCCTCTAGCACCGATTCAACTAATCTTTTCATTTCAACCCTTCCTACTGCAAGACAAACAGAGGACAGCTGAAATCAGACTCATGGCAGAGTTAAACGTGCAGAGTGACTAATTTACGATGTTACGATAGCATCGGGAAGGGAAGCTAGTTTGAAGAATTAGGAAAATAATTATATAATTATTAAAATAATCAAAATAATAAACATATTAAAATAATAATTAAAATATTTATCGGGAAAAATGGGTGTAAGTTTTGAAGCTCAGGTTGAATTTGGGAAGGCTGTGATAAATTTCAGTAAAGTTATGGCTTAAGAGGCGGATTTTGAGAAAAGCACGAATGAGAGACCCATGGATTTTTTGACCCCCTATTTTATGACGGAATGAAACGATATATAAGTAAGATATAAAATTCATAAATATACTTGGGGTCATAATTCAATATCTAGCTCAGGATAGCTCTGCCAAGTTAGCGGTCACAAAATTTGAGTTTTTGGCGATTTTTCTCATAAAACTGAAATTTCAGAGTCAGTTCTTTCCCAGAGTACTCAAATTGGGCATGGATCGATTTGTCTACATTAGTTGGACACAGTTATACCAAGTTTTTAGATTTTTTACCAAAAATTTTCTTATTTTATCCAAAAACCAGATAAATGCCATAAAATGAAATTTTAAAGTTTCATAAAAACATGAAGTTTTCTCAAAAGTTTTGTTCAAAAGTCTGAAAACGGACATCGTTAACTTATTTTTTATGAAATTCTGCCCCAGAAACTGATTTTACATTTGCCGCTTAGGTATGTACCATAAAACCTATGGACCCAAACATGACGAGCACCAAATAAATGCCCTATGTTATAACATAGGGCAATTAAGGAAGCGTAAAATTTTGATGAAAAAACTTCCTGCTCTTCAGGAATACAATACTGATCGATTTCTTTTTGTAAGCTAATCTCCCTATACCTTGGGCAGGTATTTAGCAAAAAAATTGCTGGGTTTTAGTTTATATACATGAAAAAACAGGTCAAGAATTCGGGTTACGGACAGAAGTGCCCAGGCGAAAAGTGCCCCGGCGAAAAGTGCCCAGGCGAAAAGTGCCCAGGCGAAAAGTGCCCAGGGCGAGAAGTGCCCAAGGCGAAAAGTGCCCAAGGCGAAAAGTGGACTATCTTCGAAAACACTATACTTTTTTAAAGTTGTTTCCTATTCCGTCTAAATTTCTTAATTGTGTTCCATATAGTAAGAAACGAGTGGAATAGTTCGGTATAGGAACGCTTATTGGAGCGCTAGCACTAAATCTTCTTCTTTTGACTCTATTGTCTTTTTTAGCTTGATAACGGCTCAGGATTGCTTCCTATACTGAACTATTCCAGTTTTGTAACTAATTGGGACGCAATAAAGCCAAATCTGGAAGAATAGTTCGGTATAGGAACATTCATTTGGGCGCTAACCTTGATTTTTGGTTATAACGACTTCGTACCTCATCTAAGCCTGATATCGGCTTAGGACTGCTTCCTCTACTGAACTATTCCACTGTTTTGCAAGTAATTGGGACGCAATAAAGCCAAATATGGAAGAATAGTTTGGTATAGGAACACTCATTTGGGCGCTAGCCTTCATTTTCGGTGCTAGCCTTGATAAATTATTGGCTGACACCTGGTTTCCCCCCCCCCATGAGATTTTCCCCCCCCCAATCAAGAACCCCCCCCCCATGAAAGTTTCCCCCCCCCCCCATGCAAGTTTCCCCCCCCCCATGCAAGTTTCCCCCCAAGAAGTTACTTACTAGAGTGACCTATCAAGACCCACGCACATGCGCTAAGTCGTCTCTGTAACCAACTAGGAGATATATGAAATTATGATTTGGGGGGAAACTAGGCGTCAAAATTGACGACTAGTTTCCCCCCCAAGCTTCAAGACAGTATAAGTAGTTCACGCCTAGTTCTCCCCCCCCCCCCCCCCCGCCTAGTTTCCCCCCCCCCAAGGGTAGGGAAAGTAGGTGTCAGCCCTATGTTAGCTCTGTGTTGTTGAATTGTCTCTTATTGAAGATCATATTTATAAGTGAGTCTTAAAATATTACATTTGAGGTGGCTCCCAATTGTGGCGAATCACTTTAAGCATATTACTGAAAATCACTTTCCCGCGCATTGTATTGAAATGGCGCCGAAACATGAAGCTGTAGAGGTAGCCAGGCAATATATTACCAGTCGCATCACTCATGCGTCGTAAATGCTCCTTCAGAAGGCGCCAGGCTCCTTCTGTCCAGTTGCTATTGTAATGAATAGATGCAATATTTCGGGAAAAAACGGCTGACCAATGTTGTTGGTGTGAATAGTAGGATCGTGAGGGTCTCTGAAATGCAGGCGATGGTTCACCCAACATCTAGTCGTCGATCACAAACAGTGGTTGGCAGGTGAACGAGGCTTGGGGGGGGGGAAACTAGTCGTCGATCACAAACAGTGGTTGGCAGGTGAACGAGGCTTGGGGGGGGAAACTAGTCGTCGATCACAAACAGTGGTTGGCAGGTGAACGAGGCTTGGGGGGGGGGAAACTAGTCGTCGATCACAAACAGTGGTTGGCAGGTGAACGAGGCTTGGGGGGGGGAAACTAGTCGTCGATCACAAACAGTGGTTGGCAGGTGAACGAGGCTTGGGGGGGGGAAACTAGTCGTCGATAATGAAACCTACTTCCCCCCAAGACACAATTGGACCTATTTCCATCTGGAGACTAAGCAGTGTCCGACTAAGAGACGAGTTAGAACAGTCAATCATGTCGGGGGAACGTTGGGGGGGGGAAACCTTCATGGGGGGGGGGGTCAACGCCTTGGGGGGCCGGTAACCCTCCATGGTGGGGGGGTTATGGCCATGGGGGGGGGAAACTAGGTGTGAGCCAAATTATTTGGCTTATTTGGATGGAAATGGAGCGGAAATACTTTGTAGTTAGAGGCGAAGAGAGTTAGGGTTTGAGGCTAGCTAGCACGGCTAGCACCGAAAATGAAGGCTAGCGCCCAAATGAGTGTTCCTATACCAAACTATTCTTCCATATTTGGCTTTATTGGATCCCAATTAGTAACAAAACCGTGGAATAGTTCGGTAGAGGAAGCAGTCCTAAGCCGTTATCAGGCTTAGAAGAGGCACTAAGTTGTAATAATTGCAAATCAAGGCTAGCGCCCAAATGAGTGTTCCTATACCGAACTATTCTTCCATATTTGGCTTTATTGGGTCCCAATTAGTAACAAAACTGGAATAGTTCGGTAGAGGAAGCAGTCCTAAGCCGTTATCAGGCTTAGAAGAGGCACTAAGTTGTAATAACTGAAAATCAAGGCTAGCGCCCAAATGAGTGTTCCTATACCGAACTATTCTTCCATATTTGGCTTTATTGGGTCCCAATTACTTGCAAAACAGTGGAATAGTTCAGTAGAGGAAGCAGTCCTAAGCCGTTATCAGGCTTAGAAGAGGCACTAAGTTGTAATAACTGAAAATCAAGGCTAGCGCCCAAATGAGTGTTCCTATACCAAACTATTCTTCCATATTTGGCTTTATTGCGTCCCAATTACTTGCAAAACAGTGGAATAGTTCAGTAGAGGAAGCAGTCCTAAGCCGTTATCAAGCTAAAAAAGACAATAGAGTCAAAAGAAGAAGATTTAGTGCTAGCGCTCCAATAAGCGTTCCTATACCGAACTATTCCACTCGTTTCTTACTATATGGAACACAATTAAGAAATTTAGACGGAATAGGAAACAACTTTAAAAAAGTATAGTGTTTTCGACACCCACCCGAAAAGTGCCCACGGCGAAAAGTGCCCAGGCGAAAATTGCCCATGTCTGACATTATTTATGTATATTTTACAGTACAGAAAGCATTAAGTTTGAATATTCCACTTACTTTTCTTAGTTACGCACTTTCAAAATCACTGATAACTAGGTACTGGTCCTGTTGAATGGCAGGTCCTAAAGGCGCAGAATATGCTAAATAAGTTCTTACAATTTCGCTTTCCTACAGAACTACAAGCCAAGATGTGTGTAAACCACCAATATTAGGCCCCAACAGCAAACAATGGCAGATATGGTTGAAAATAGTGCAAAATTTCTACAAAATTACATGGATGCCAGGCTTTGGCAGGTCCCAAAGGTGCAGTATATGCAATGTATTTCATTTAATTTCACTTTCCTGCAGAATTACAAGCAAAAATGTGCAAAAACCGCCATTCTTGATCAAATAAATAGGATTTTGGGGCTAGTAGCTCACAAGCGCGAAATTATATGAAAATATATTTGATATTCTTAATGTTTAGGCTTTCCTTCATTGCTTAAGTCATGTAATTTTGTTTTAAAATTGTAATTTTTCTTTACATACACCAGAATTTCATTGAAATGGCAAATTTGAGCTGAGATGATATGAAGAAGCAATGAGTCCCTAGATATTTTCATACATGGGCACTTTTCGCCTGGGCACTTTTCGCTGTGGGCACTTTTCGCCTTGGGCACTTCTTGCCGTGGGCACTTTTCGCCTGGGCACTTTTCGCCTGGGCACTTTTCGCCGGGGCACTTTTCGCCTGGGCACTTGTGTCCTACAACCCAAGAATTCGCCCTATGCTATAACATGGGGTAAAAGTGACCAAAAATGCCCAACTTCATAATAATTTGAAATTAAATGCTTCAATGTTTATCGTTCAAATTGGTCTCAAATGAGGAAAAATACCAAGTGATCAGATTTCAAAATGTTATATTTGGATAAAATATGAAAATTTTTGGTAGAAAATCCAAAAACTATTGGTATACCTGTGTCCAGCTAGTGTAGACAAATCGATCCATACCAAATTTGAGGAAACTTTTGGGAAAGAACTGAGTCTGAAATTTCAGTTTTATTAGAAAAATCGCCAAAAACTCAAATTTTGTGACCGCTAACTTGGCAGAGCTGTCCTGAGCTAGATATTGAGTTTCGACCCAAAGTATATTTATGAATTTTACTTCTTACTTATACATCGTTTCATTCCCGTCATAAAAAGGGGGGGTGGGTAAAAAATCCGGCTGACACCTAGTTCCCCCCCCCCCCCCCATGAGATTTCCCCCCCCCCCCCCAAGCAATAACCCCCCATGAAAGTCCCCCCCCCTAGAAAGTTCCCCCCCCCCCAAGATTTTCACCTATACCCACACACCCTGCGCTAACGCGCCCCCTAGTTGATACGGCAGTCAAAATAGGGAAATTTGTGTCTTGGGGGGGGAACTAGGCGTCAAAACTCTTGGTGTGGCGAAACTAGGCGTCGAAATCGACGACTAGTCCCCCCCCCCCCCAAGAGTTTTGACGCCTGCTCCCCCCCCCAAGACACAATTTCACCTAGTTTTACTGCTGAGCCGTATCAACTAGGGGACGAGTTAGCGCAGGGTGTGTGTGGTAGGTAAAATCTTGGGGGGGGAACTTCATGGGGGGGGAAACTTTCTAGGGGGGGGGGGTTCCCCGTGGGGGGGGGGGGGGCTTCCCCATGGGGGAATCCCATGGGGGGAACTAGGTGTCAGCCAAAAATCCATGGGTCCATCCATCCACGAAATGAATGGTAATTTAGACTTTGTGTATAGACTTTGTGTATGCTAGATTCACATACATTATGTAGCTTCACCAATATTGAGCAAAAAATACTTTATGTAGCTTTACCAATATTGGGCAAAAAATATGCATAAATGAGCTCGCTACAGCTCCAAAGTAAAGGGAGGTCGAAATTTTGGCAAAACTTGCGTTTTAGGTACTTGCAGTCACTTTAAAGGAATTTCTCAAATATTTTCAGCTAAAGTATAGGCATTATGGGTATCAATCGAAAAAAGTTTTTTGTTTGGCCCAAAAACTACATATGCAGCGAAAATGATAATAATCTCCCTGATTTGCAAAAACTTGGTTTTGAAAATTTTGTCGAAAAAGGCGATTTTTCTAAGTTTTTGTAGAAATTACACAATCTTAACCATTCATTTCGTGGATGGATGGACCCATGGATTTTTTTTGGCTCAGCACCTAGTTCCCCCCCATGAGGATTCCCCCCATGGAGGAAACCCCCCCCCCCCCCATGGGGAACCCCCCCCCCCCCTGCGAAAGTTTCCCCCCCCCATGAAGTTCCCCCCCCCCCCAAGATTTTACCTACCACACACACCCTGCGCTAACTCGTCCCCTCAAAGTTGATACGAGCTCAGCATATTGGTCAAAACTAGGTGAAAAAAAATTGTGTCTTGGGGGGAACTAGGCGTCAAAACTCTTTGGGGGGAAGTTTAGTCGTCGATTTGAGACGCCTGCTTCGCCACACCCAAGAGTTTTGACATGCATCCCCCCCAAGACACAAATTTCCCTATTTGACCGTACTCCAAGCTGACACTAGTTCCACGCATCCTTGTGGGGTATAGTGAAAATTGTTTGGAATTTCTAGGGGGTTATTGCTTGGGGGAAATTCCATGGGGGAACTAGGTGTGGCCGGATTACCCCGCCCGTTATGACGGGAAATGAAACGATGTATAAGTAAGAAGTAAAATTAGTGATTTCTTCGGTCGAAACTCAAATATCTAGCTGCGGGACAGCTCTGCAAGTTAGAGGAAATTACAAGTTTTTTGGCGATTCTAATAAAACTGAAATTTCAGACTCGGTCTTTTTCCGAAACTCCCTGCAAAATTCCAATTTGTCTCACTAGCCTATGAACACAGGTATACAATAGTTTTTGTTTCTACCAAAAATTTTCATATTTTAATTGCAAAATATAAAGCGTTTTTTTGAAATCTGATCACTTGGTATTTTCCTCATTTGAGCCAATTTGAACGAGACATTGAAGCATTTAATTTGCAATAAGCTATGAAGTTGGGCATTTTTCGGTCACTTTTACCCCCATGCTATAGCATCGGCGAATTCTTGGTTGCTAGACACGAGTGCCCCACGAAAAAGCCCCCCCAGCAAAAAAGTGCCCAGGCGAAAAGTGCCGAGATTGCCCAAGGCCGAAAAGTGCAGCGAAAGTGCCCCACGAGAAGTGCCCATATGGGAATATTATAAGAACCGTGCTCTTCGTCTCGTCTCAGCGATTATTTTTGAATAATTGCATCAGATTTTGAATTACATGACTTGAAGGAAAAAAATATCAAATATATTTTCATATAATTTCGCGCTTGCTCTACTAGCCCCAAAATCTATTTATTTAGAGAATAGCAGGTTTTCATTTTTGCTTGTAGATTCTGCAGGAAAGTGAAATTAAATGAATACATTGCATATACTGCACCTTTGGGACCTGC
>JASANA010005388.1:0-63625 GCA_030248095.1 Ptycholaimellus sp. GST1_10
GCTAGCAAAGAAGAAAGCTGAGGAAAAGACTGCTGCAAAAGAGAATAGCTGAGGAAGAGGCTACAGCAAAGAAGAAAGCTGAGGAAGAGGCTGCAAGAGAGAAAGGCTGAGGAAGAGGCTTCAGCAAAGAAGAAAACTGAGGAAGAGGCTTCTGCAAAGAAGAAGACTGAGGAAGAGGCTGCAGCAAAGAAGAAGTCTGAGGAAGAGGCTGCAGCAAAGAATAAGGACGAGGAAGGGGCTGCTGCAAAGAATAAGGCTGAGGAAGAAGCTACAGCAAAGAAGAAGGCTGAGGAAGAAGCTACAGCAAAGAAGAAGGCTGAGGAAGAGGCTGCTGCAAAGAAGATGGCTGAGGAAGAAGCTACAGGCAAAGAAGAAGCCTGAGGAAGAGGCTGCAGCAAAGAAGAAGGCTGAGCAAGAGGCTGCAGCAAAGAAGAAGGCTGAGCAAGAGGCTGCAACAAAGATGAAGGCAGAGGAAGAGGCTGCAGCAAAGAAAATGGCTGAAAAAGAGGCTGCAGCAAAAAAGAAGGCTGAAGAAAAGGCTGCTGCAAGAAGAAAGCTGAGGGAAGATGCTACAGCAAAAGAAGAAGGCTGAGGAAGAGGCTGCAGCAAAGAAGAATGCTGAGGAAAAGGCTGCTGCAACGAAGAAAGCTGAGGAAGAGGCTACAGCAAAGAAGAAAACTGAGGAAAAGGCTGCTGCAAAGAAGAAAGCTGAGGAAGAGGCTACAGCAAAAGAAGAGAAACTGAGGAAGAGGCTTCTGCAAAGAAGAAGGCTGAGGAAGAGGCTGCATCAAAGAAGAAAGCTGAGGAAGAGGCTGCAGCAAAGAAGAAGGCTGACCCCAAAAAAAAAAACCCCCCCCCCCCCCCCCCCCCCCCCCCCCCCCCCCCCCCCCCCCCCCCACACACACACACACAAAAAAAAAAAAAAAAAAAAAAAAAAAAAAAAAAAAAAAATTTTTTTTAAAAAAATTTTTTAAAAACCCAGAGGAAAAGACTGCTGCAAAGAAGAAGGCTGAGGAAGAGGCTGCAGCAAAGAAGAAGCCTGAGGAAGAGGCTACAGCAAAGAAGAAGGCTGAAAAAGAGGCTGCAGCAAAGAAGAAGGCTGAGGAAAAGGCTGCAGCAAAGAATAAAGCTGAGCAAGAGGCTGCTGCAAAAAAGAAGGCTGAGGAAGAGGCTGCAGCAAAGAAGAAGGCAGAGGAAGGGGCTGCTGCAAAGAAGAAGGCTGAGGAAGTGTCTGCTACAAAGAAGAAGTCTGAGGAAGAGGCTGCAGCAAAGAAGATGGCTGAAAAAGAGACTGCAGCAAAGAAGAAGGCTGAGGAAGAAGCTACAGCAAAGAAGAAGGCTGAGGAAGAGGCTGCAGCAAAGAAGAAGGCTGAGGAAGAGGCTGCAGCAAAGAAGAAGGCTGAGGAAGGGGCTGCTGCAAAGAAGAAGACTGAGGAAGAGGCTGCAGCAAAGAAGAAGTCTGAGGAAGAGGCTACAGCAAAGAAGAAGGCTGAAAAAGACGCTGCAGCAAAGAAGAAGGCTGAGGAAAAGGCTGCAGCAAAGAATAAAGCTGAGCAAGAGGCTGCTGCAAAAAAGAAGGCTGAGGAAGAGGCTGCAGCAAGGAGTAAAGCTGATGAAAAGGCTGCTGCCAAGAAGAAGGCTGAGGAAGAGGTTGCAGCAAAGAAGAAGTCTGAGGAAGAGGCTGCAGCAAAGAAGAAGGCAGAGGAAGGGGCTGCTGCAAAGAAGAAGGCTGAGGAAGTGTCTGCTACAAAGATGAAGGCTGAGGAAGAGGCTGCAGCAAAGAAGATGGCTGAAAAAGAGACTGCAGCAAAGAAGAAGGCTGAGGAAGAAGCTACAGCAAAGAAGAAGGCTGAGGAAGAGGCTGCAGCAAAGAAGAAGGCTGAGGAAGAGGCTGCAGCAAAGAAGAAGGCTGAGGAAGGGGCTGCTGCAAAGAAGAAGACTGAGGAAGAGGCTGCAGCAAAGAAGAAGTCTGAGGAAGAGGCTGCAGCAAAGGAGAAGGCAGAGGAAGGGGCTGCTACAAAGAAGAAGGCTGAGGAAGAGGCTGCTGCAAAGAAGAAAGCTAAGGAAGAGGCTGCTGCAAAGAAAAAGGCTGAGGAAGACGCTACAGCAAAGAAGAAGGCTGAGGAAGAGGCTACAGCAAAGAAGAAGGCTGAGCAAGAGGCTGCAGCAAAGAAGAAGGCTGAGCAAGAGGCTGCAACAAAAGATGAAGGCAGAGGAAGAGGCTGCTGCAAGAAGAAAGCTGAGAAAGAGGCTGCAACTAAGAAGAAGGCTGAGGAAGAGGCTGTAGCAAAGAAGAAGGCTGAGGAAGAGGCTGCAAAGATAAAGGCTGCGGAAGAAGCTGCTGCAAAGAAGAAAGCTGAGGAACAGGCTGCAGCAAAGAAGAAGGCTGAGGAAGAGACTACTGCAAATAAGAAGGCTGAGGAAGAGACTGCAGCGAATAAGAAGGCTGAGGAAGAGGCTAAAGCAAAGAAAAAGGCTGAGGAAGAAGCATCTGCAAAGAAGAAAGCTGAAGAAGAGGCTGCAGCAAAGAAGAAAGCTCAGGAAGAGGCTGCAACAAAGAAGAAGGCCGAGGAAGAGGCTGCTGCAAAGAAGAAAGCTGAGGAAGAGGCTGCTGCAAAGAAGAAAGCTCAGGAAGAGGCTATAGCAAATAAGAAGGCTGAGGAAGAGGGTGTAGCAAAGAAGAAGGCTGAGGAAGATGCTGCAGCAAAGAAGAAGACTGAGGAGGAGGCTACATCAAAGAAGAAGGCTGAGGAAGAAGCCGCTGCAAAGAAACAAGCTGAGGAAGAAGCTGAAGCAAAGAAGACGGCTGAACAAAAGGCTACAACAAAGAAAAAGGCTGAGGAAGAGGCTACATCAAAGAAGAAAGCTGAGGAAGAAAATGCCGCAAAGAAGAAAGCTGAGAAAGAGGCTGCAACAAAGAAGAAGGCCGAGGAAGAGGCTGCTGCAAAGAAGAAAGCTGAGGAAGAGGCTGCTGCAAAGAAGAAAGGTCAGGAAGAGGCTATAGCAAATAAGAAGGCTGAGGAAGAGGGTGTAGCAAAGAAGAAGGCTGAGGAAGATGCTGCAGCAAAGAAGAAGACTGAGGAAGAGGCTACATCAAAGAAGAAGGCTGAGGAAGAAGCCGCTGCAAAGAAACAAGCTGAGGAAGAAGCTGAAGCAAAGAAGACGGCTGAACAAAAGGCTACAACAAAGAAAAAGGCTGAGGAAGAGGCTACATCAAAGAAGAAAGCTGAGGAAGAAGCCGCTGAAAAGAAACAAGCTGAGGAAGAGACTGTCGCAAAGAAGAACGCTGAGGAAAAGGCTGCTGCAAAGAAGAAAGCTAAGGATGAGGCTATAGCAAATAAGAAGGTTGAGGAAGAGGGTGCAGCAAAGAAGAAGGCTGAGGAAAAGGCTGCAGCAAAGAAGAAGACTGAGGAAGAGGCTGCAACACAGAAGATGGCTGAGGAAGAGGCTACATCAAAGAAGAAGGCTGAGGAAGAAGCTACAACAATGAAGAAGGCTGATGAAAATGCTGCAGCAAACAATAATGCTGATGAAAAAGCAGTAGCACTAAAAGAATTAGATAATGCCATAGCCATGGAAGATTCAGCTGAAAAAATAAAAATTGATACTAAAGAGTCAAAAATGAAGGAACAAATTGCAGCAAAAAAAGAAGGTAAAGGCGGAACAAAATCTATGTCATCAGAAACATATGAAGTTTTGGAAGAAGACCTAATTGACATTTTTTACACTGATGACCTTGGTGTAGAGCATCCCAAACCACTACAAGATGAATCTGAAAAAGAATTTGCAGAAGATGCAGTTCATTCTGAAGCAGCTAACATTGTGCAAAATGTACCAGCTAAAAAGGAGAATGTAGATAACGATGCATCAGAGAAAGCCATGGAAGAAGGTTCAGCAAAAAGGATGGTTGAAGAAGAAGCTGCTGCAAAGAAGATGGCTGAGAAAGAGACTACTGCAAATAAGAAGGCTGAGGAAGAGGCTGCCTCAAATAAGAAGGCTAAAAAAGAGGCTGCAGCAAAGAAGAAGTCTGAGGAAGAGGCTACAGCAAAGAAAAAGGCTGAGGAAGAGGCTGCAGCAAAGAAGAAGGCTGAGGAAGTGGCTGTAGCAAAGAAGGCTGAGGAAAAGGCTGCTGCAAAGAAGAAGGCTGAGGAAGTGGCTGTAGCAAAGAAGGCTGAGGAAAAGGCTGCTGCAAAGAAGAAAGATGAGGAAGAGGCTACAGCAAAGAAGAAAGCTGAGGAAGAGGCTGCAGCAAAGAAAAAGGCTGTGGAAGAGGCTACAGCAGATAAAAAGGCTGAGGAAGAGGCTACTGCAAAGAAGAAGGCTGAGGAAGAGGTTGCTGCAAAGAAGAAGGCTGAGGAAAAGGCTAAAGCAAAGAAGAAAGCTGAGGAAGAGGCTGCTGCTAAGAAGAAGGCTGAGGAAGAAGCTACAGCAAAGAAGAAGGTTGAGGAAGAAGCTACAGCAAAGAAGAAGGCTGAGGAAGAGGCTGCAGCAAAGAAGAAAGCTGAGAAAGAGGCTGCTGCAAAGAAGAAGGCTGAGGAAGAAGCTACAGCAAAGAAGAAGGCTGAGGAAGGGGCTGCAGCAAAGAAGAAGGCTGAGGAAGAGGCTGCAGCAAAGAAGAAGGCTGAAGAAAAGGCTGCTGCAAAGAAGAAAACTGAGGAAGATGCTACAGCAAAGAAGAAAGCTGAGGAAGAAGCCACAGCAAAGAAGAAGGCTGAGGAAAAGGCTGCAGCAAAGAAGAAGACTGAGGAAGAGGCTGCAGCAAAGAAGAAGGCTGAGGAAGGGGCTTCTGCAAGGATTAAGGCTGAGGAAGAGGCTGCAGCAAAGAAGAAGGCAGAGGAAGGGGCTGCAGCAAAGAAGAAGGCTGAGCAAGAGGCTGCAGCAAAGAAGAAGGCTGAGCAAGAGGCTGCAACAAAGATGAAGGCAGAGGAAGAGGCTGCAGCAAAGAAGATGGCTGAAAAAGAGGCTGCAGCAAAGAAGAAGGCTGAAAAAGAGGCTGCAGCAAAGAAGAAGGCTGTGGAAGAGGCTGCTGCAAAGATGAAGGCTGAGGAAGAGGCTGCAGCAAAGAATAAGTCTGAGGAAGAGGCTGCAGCAAAGAATAAAGCTGAGGAAAAGGCTGCTGCAAAGAAGAAGGCTGAAGAACAAGCTGCAGCAAAGAAGATGGCTGAAAAAGAGGCTGCAGCAAAGAAGAAGTCAGAGGAAGAGGCTGCTGCAAAGAAGAAGGCTGAGGAAGAGGATTCAGCAAAGAAGATGGCTGAAAAAGAGGCTGCAGCAAAGAAGAAGTCAGAGGAAGAGGCTGCTGCAAAGAAGAAGGCTGAGGAAGAGGCTGCAGCAAAGAAGCAGTCTGAGGAAGAGGCTGCAGCAAATAAGAAGGCTGAGGAAGAGGCTGCAGCAAATAAGAAGGCTGAGGAAGAGGCTAAAGCAAAGAAGAAGTCTGGGGAAGAGGCTGCAGCAAAGAAGAAGTCTGAGGAAGAGGCTGCAGCAAAGAAGAAGTCTGAGGAAGAGGCTGCAGCAAAGAAGAAGTCTGAGGAAGAGGCTGCAGCAAAGAAGAAGGCTGAGGAAGAGGCTGCAGCAAAGAAGAAGTCTGGGGAAGAGGCTGCAGCAAAGAAGAAGTCTGAGGAAGAGGCTGCAGCAAAGAATAAAGCTGAGGAAGAAGCCACAGCAAAGAAAAAGGCTGAGGAAAAGGCTTCAGCAAAGAAGAAGGCTGAGGAAGAGGCTGCAGCAAAGAAGAAGGCTGAGGAAGGGGCTGCTGCAAGGATTAAGGCTGAGGAAGAGGCTGCAGCAAAGAAGAAGGCAGAGGAAGGGGCTGCTGCAAAGAAGAAGGCTGAGGAAGAAGCTACAGCAAAGAAGATGGCTGAGGAAGAAGCTACAGCAAAGAAGAAGGCTGAGGAAGAGGCTGCAAAGAAGAAGGCTGAAGAACAGGCTGCAGCAAAGAAGATGGCTGAAAAAGAGGCTGCAGCAAAGAAGAAGTCAGAGGAAGAGGCTGCTGCAAAGAAGAAGGCTGAGGAAGAGGCTGCAGCAAAGAAGAAGGCTGAGGAAGAAGCTGCAGCAAAGAAGAAGTCTGAGGAAGAGGCTGCAGCAAAGAAGAAAGCTGAGGAAGAGGCTGCAGCAAAGAAGATAGCTGAGGAAGAGGCTGCAGTAAAGAAGAAGTCTGAGGAAGAGGCTGCAGCAAAGAAGAAGGCTGAGGAAGATGCTGCTGCAAAGAAGAAGGCTGAGGAAGAGGCTGCAGCAAAGAAGAAGGCTGAAGAAAAGGCTGCTGCAAAGAAGAAAGCTGAGGAAGAAGCTACAGCAAAGAAGAAAGCTGAGGAAGAAGCAACAGCAAAGAAGAAGGCTGAGGAAGAGGCTGCAGCAAAAGAAGAAGGCTGAGGAAGAGGCTGCAGCAAAGAAGAAGGCTGAGGAAGGGGCTGCTGCAAGGATTAAGGCTGAGGAAGAGGGCTGAGAGCAAAGAAGAAGGCAGAGGAAGGGGCTGCTGCAAAGAAGAAGGCTGAGGAAGAAGCTACAGCAAAGAAGATGGCTGAGGAAGAAGGTACAGCAGAAGAAGAAGGCTGAGGAAGGAGGCTGGCAAGGAGAAGAAGGCTGAGGAAGAGAGCTACAGCAAAGAAGAAAGCTGAGGAAGAGGCTGCAGCAAAGAAGAAGGCTGAGGAAGAAGACTGCTGAAAGAAGATAGCTGAGAAGAGGCTGCTCGAAAGAAGAAGGCTGAGGAAGAGGCTGCAGGAGAAGAAGAAGGCTGAGGAAAAGGCTTGCAAAGAAGAAAGCTGAGGAAGGAGGCTACAGCAAAGAAGAAAGCTGAGGAAGAGGCTGCTGCGAAGAAGAAGGCTGAGGAAGAGGCTGCAGCAAAGAAGATAGGCTGAGGAAGAAGTGCAGAGTAAAGAGAGAGAAGCTGAGGAAGAGGCTGCTGCAAAGAAGAAGGCTGAGGAAGAGAGTTACAGCAAATAGAGAAGGCTGAGGAAGAGGCTGCTGCAAAGAAGATGGTGAGGAAGAGGTGAGAAAGAAGAAGGTGAGGAAGAGATGAGAAAGAAGAAGATGAAGAAGAGGTGAGAAAAGAAGAAGGCTGGAGAAAGGTGAGAAAGAAAAGTCTGAGGAAGAGGTGAGAAAGAATAAAGTGAGGAAAGGTGTGAAAGAAGAAGGTGAAGAAGTGAGAAAGAAGATGGCTGAAAAAAAAAAAAGAGGCTGGCAAAGAAGGGAAGTCGAGGAAGAGGCTGCGAGGAGAAGGCTGAGGGAAGTAAGAAAGAAGAAAGCTGAGGAAGAGGCTGAGTAAAGAAGAAGTCTGAGGAAGAGGCTGCAGCAAAGAAGAAGGCTGAGGAAGATGCTGCTGCAGAGAAGAAGGCTGAGGGAAGAGGCTGCAGCAAAGAAGAAGGCTGAAGAAAAGGCTGCTGCAAAGAAGAAAGCTGAGGAAGATGCTACAGCAAAGAAGAAAGCTGAGGAAGAAGCCACAGCAAAGAAGAAGGCTGAGGAAACGGCTGCAGCAAAGAAGAAGGCTGAGGAAGAGGCTGCAGCAAAGAAGAAGGCTGAGGAAGGGGCTGCTGCAAGGATTAAGGCTGAGGAAGAGGCTGCAGCAAAGAAGAAGGCAGAGGAAGGGGCTGCTGCAAAGAAGAAGGCTGAGGAAGAAGCTACAGCAAAGAAGATGGCTGAGGAAGAAGCTACAGCAAAGAAGAAGGCTGAGGAAGAGGCTGCAAAGAAGAAGGCTGAGGAAGAAGCTACAGCAAAGAAGAAAGCTGAGGAAGAGGCTGCAGCAAAGAAGAAGGCTGAGGAAAAGACTGCTGCAAAGAAGATAGCTGAGGAAGAGGCTGCGTCAAAGAAGAAGGCTGAGGAAGAGGCTGCAGCAAAGAAGAAGGCTGAGGAAAAGGCTGCTGCAAAGAAGAAAGCTGAGGAAGAGGCTACAGCAAAGAAGAAAGCTGAGGAAGAGGCTGCTGCAAAGAAGAAGGCTGAGGAAGAGGCTGCAGCAAAGAAGAAGGCTGAGGAAGAAGCTGCAATAAAGAAGAAAGCTGAGGAAGAGGCTGCTGCAAAGAAGAAGGCTGAGGAAGAAGTTACAGCAAATAAGAAAGCTGAGGAAGAGGCTGCTGCAAAGAAGATGGCTGAGGAAGAGGCTGCAGCAAAGAAGAAGGCTGAGGAAGAGACTGCAGCAAAGAAGAAGACTGAAGAAGAGGCTGCAGAAAAGAAGAAGGCTGAGGAAAATGCTGCTGCAAAGAAGAAAGCTGAGGAAGAGGCTACAGCAAAGAAGAAAACTGAGGAAGAGGCTTCTGCAAAGAAGAAGGCTGAGGAAGAGGCTGCATCAAAGAAGAAAGCTGAGGAAGAGGCTGCAGCAAAGAAGAAAGCTGAGGAAAAGACTGCTGCAAAGAAGATAGCTGAGGAAGAGGCTACAGCAAAGAAGAAAGCTGAGGAAGAGGCTGCTGCAAAGAAGAAGGCTGAGGAAGAGGCTGCAGCAAAGAAGAAAACTGAGGAAGAGGCTTCTGCAAAGAAGAAGGCTGAGGAAGAGGCTGCAGCAAAGAAGAAGTCTGAGGAAGAGGCTGCAGCAAAGAATAAGGCAGAGGAAGGGGCTGCTGCAAAGAAGAAGGCTGAGGAAGAAGCTACAGCAAAGAAGAAGGCTGAGGAAGAAGCTACAGCAAAGAAGAAGGCTGAGGAAGAGGCTGCTGCAAAGAAGATGGCTGAGGAAGAAGCTACAGCAAAGAAGAAGGCTGAGGAAGAGGCTGCAGCAAAGAAGAAGGCTGAGCAAGAGGCTGCAGCAAAGAAGAAGGCTGAGCAAGAGGCTGCAACAAAGATGAAGGCAGAGGAAGAGGCTGCAGCAAAGAAAATGGCTGAAAAAGAGGCTGCAGCAAAAAAGAAGGCTGAAGAAAAGGCTGCTGCAAAGAAGAAAGCTGAGGAAGATGCTACAGCAAAGAAGAAGGCTGAGGAAGAGGCTGCAGCAAAGAAGAATGCTGAGGAAAAGGCTGCTGCAACGAAGAAAGCTGAGGAAGAGGCTACAGCAAAGAAGAAAACTGAGGAAAAGGCTGCTGCAAAGAAGAAAGCTGAGGAAGAGGCTACAGCAAAGAAGAAATCTGAGGAAGAGGCTTCTGCAAAGAAGAAGGCTGAGGAAGAGGCTGCATCAAAGAAGAAAGCTGAGGAAGAGGCTGCAGCAAAGAAGAAGGCTGAGGAAAAGACTGCTGCAAAGAAGATAGCTGAGGAAGAGGCTACAGCAAAGAAGAAAGCTGAGGAAGAGGCTGCTGCAAAGAAGAAGGCTGAGGAAGAGGCTGCAGCAAAGAAGAAAACTGAGGAAGAGGCTTCTGCAAAGAAGAAGGCTGAGGAAGAAGCTGATGCAAGGAAGAAAGCTGAAGAAAAGGCTACAGCAAAGAATAAAGCTGAGGAAGAAGCTACTGCAAAGAAAAAGACTGAGGAAGAGGCTACAGCAAAGAAAAAGACTGAGGAAGAGGCTACAGCAAAGAAAAAGACTGAGGAAGAGGCTACAGCAAAGAAAAAGACTGAGGAAGAGGCTACAGCAAAGAAGAAGGCTGAGGAAGAGGCTACAGCAAAGAAGAAGGCTGAGGAAGAGGCTGCAGCAAAGAAGAAGGCTGAGCAAGAGGCTGCAGCAAAGAAGAAGGCTGAGGAACAGGCTGCAGCAAAGAAGAAGGCTGAGCAAGAGGCTGCAGCAAAAAAGAAGGCTGAAGAAAAGAAGAAGAGAAAGGCTGCAGCAAAGAATAAAGCTGAGAAGGGCTGCAAAGAAAAAGGCGGAAGAGGCTACAGCAAAGAAGAAGGCTGAGGAAGAAGCTACAGCAAAGAAGAAGGCTGAGGAAGAGGCTGCTGCAAAGAAGAAGGCTGAGGAAGAAGCTACAGCAAAGAAGAAGGCTGAGGAAGAGGCTGCAGCAAAGAAGAAGGCTGAGCAAGAGGCTGCAGCAAAGAAGAAGGCTGAGCAAGAAGCTACAGCAAAGAAGAAGGCTGAGGAAGAGGCTGCAGCAAAGAAGAAGGCTGAGCAAGAGGCTGCAGCAAAAAAGAAGGCTGAAGAAAAGGCTGCTGCAAAGAAGAAGGCTGAGGAAGAAGCTACAGCAAAGAAGAAGGCTGAGGAAGAAGCTACAGCAAAGAAGAAGGCTGAGGAAAAGGCTGCTGCAACGAAGAAAGCTGAGGAAGAGGCTACAGCAAAGAAGAAAACTGAGGAACAGGCTGCTGCAAAGAAGAAAGCTGAGGGAGAGGCTACAGCAAAGAAGAAAACTGAGGAAGAGGCTTCTGCAAAGAAGAAGGCTGAGGAAGAGGCTGCATCAAAGAAGAAGGCTGAGGAAGAGGCTGCAGCAAAGAAGAAGGCCAAGGAAGAGGCTGCAGCAAAGAAGAAGGCTGAAGAAGAGGCTGCTGCAAAGAAGAAAGCTGAAGAAGAGGCTGCTGCAAAGAAGAAGGCTGAGGAAGAGGCTACAGCAAAGAAGAAAACTGAGGAAGAGGCTGCTGCAAAGAAGAAAGCTGAGGAAGAAGCCACAGCAAAGAATAAGGCTGAGGAAGAGGCTGCAGCAAAGAAGAAGGCTGAGGAAGAGGCCGCAGCAAAGAAGAAGGCTGAGGAAAATTCTGCAGCAAAGAAGAAGGCTGAGGAGGAGGCTGCAGCAAAGAAGAAGACTGAAGAAAAGGCTGCTGCAAAGAAGAAAGCTGAGGAAGATGCTACTGAAAAGAAGAAGGCTGAGGAAGAGGCTGCAGAAAAGAAGAAGGCTGACGAAAATGCTGCTGCTACGAAGAAAGCTGAGGAAGAGGCTACAGCAAAGAAGAAAAATGAGGATGAGGCTGCTGCAAAGAAGATAGCTGAAGAAGAAGTTACAGCAAAGAAGAAAGCTGAGGAAGAGGCTGCTGCAAAGAAGAAAGCTGAGGAAGAAGCTGCAGCAAAGAAGAAGGCTGAGGAAAAGGCTGCTGCAAAGAAGAAAGCTGAGGAAGAGGCTGCAGAAAAGAAGAAGGCTGAGGAAAATGCTGCTGCAAAGAATAAAGCTGAGGAAGAGGCTACAGCAAAGAAGAAAAATGAGGATGAGGCTGCTGCAAAGAAGATAGCTGAAGAAGAAGTTACAGCAAAGAAGAAAGCTGAGGAAAAGGCTGCAGCAAAGAAGAATGCAGAGGAAGAGGCTGCTGCAAAGAAGAAGGCTGAGGAAGAAGCTACAGCAAAGAAGAAGGCTGAGGAAGAAGCTACAGCAAAGAAGAAGGCTGAGGAAGAGGCTGCTGCAAAGAAGAAGGCTGAGGAAGAAGCTACAGCGAAGAAGAAGGCTGAGGAAGAGGCTGCAGCAAAGAAGAAGGCTGAGCAAGAGGCTGCAGGAAAGAAGAAGGCTGAGCAAGAGGCTGCTGCAAAGAAGAAGGCTGAGGAAGAAGTTACAGCAAAGAAGAAAGCTGAGGAAGAGGCTGCTGCAAAGAAGAAAGCTGAGGAAGAAGCCACAGCAAAGAAGAAAGCTGAGGAAGAGGCTGCTGCAAAGAAGATGGCTGAGGAAGAGGCTGCAGCAAAGAAGAAGGCTGAGGAAGGGGCTGCTGCAAGGATTAAGGCTGAGGAAGAGGCTACAGCAAAGAAAAAGACTGAGGATGAGGCTACAGCAAAGAAAAAGGCTGAGGAAGAAGCTACTGCAAAGAAGAAAACTGAAGATGAGGCTACAGCAAAGAAGAAGGCCAAGGAAGAGGCTGCAGCAAAGAAGAAGGCTGAAGAAGAGGCTGCAGCAAAGAAGAAGTCTGAGGAAGAGGCTGCAGCAAAGAATAAAGCTGAGGAAAAGGCTGCTGCAAAGAAGAAGGCTGAAGAACAGGCTGCAGCAAAGAAGATGGCTGAAAAAGAGGCTGCAGCAAAGAAGAAGTCAGAGGAAGAGGCTGCTGCAAAGAAGAAGGCTGAGGAAGAGGATGCAGCAAAGAAGATGGCTGAAAAAGAGGCTGCAGCAAAGAAGAAGTCAGAGGAAGAGGCTGCTGCAAAGAAAAAGACTGAGGAAGAGGCTGCAGCAAAGAAGCAGTCTGAGGAAGAGGCTGCAGCAAAGAAGAAGGCTGAGGAAGAGGCTGCAGTAAAGAAGAAGTCTGAGGAAGAGGCTGCAACAAAGAAGAAGGCTGAGGAAGAGGCTGCAGCAAAGAAGAAGTCTGAGGAAGAGGCTGCAGCAAAGAAGAAGTCTGAGGAAGAGGCTGCAGCAAAGAAGAAGTCTGAGGAAGAGGCTGCAGCAAAGAAGAAGTCTGAGGAAGAGGCTGCAGCAAAGAAGAAGTCTGAGGAAGAGGCTGCAGCAAAGAAGAAGTCTGAGGAAGAGGCTGCAGCAAAGAAGAAGGCTGAGGAAGATGCTGCAGCAAAGAAGAAGTCTGAGGAAGAGGTTGCACCAAAGAAGAAGGCTGGGGTAGAAGCTGCTGCAAAGAAGAAAGCTGAAGAAGCAAAAATGAAAGCTGAGGAAGAAGCTGCTTCAAAGAAGAAGGTTGTGGAAGAGGCTGCTCCAAAGAAGACGGCTGTGGAAGAGGCTGCAGCAAAGAAGAAGGCTGGGGAAGAAGCTGCTGCAAAGAATAAGGCTGAAGAAGCAAAAAAGAAAGCTGAGGAAGAAGCTGCTTCAAAGAAGAAGGCTGAGGAAGAAGCTGCTGCCATGAAGAAGTACTTGAATAATGCAAATGTGGAAGCGGCCAGCTTGGCTACAGAGGATTTGGAAGAGCTTAAATTCACTGAGCCTGGTGAAGCGTTAGAAAGCTATGAAGCTGGGAGATTGTCTCCTGCCAGACAAGCGGAAGCAGAGGGTGAAGCAAGCAGTGAAGAGAGTCCGGGGCTGGGCTGTACGGAGGAGGAGGTGGAGAGGTGGTCGCGGCGGAATGGATGGCGGGGGAGGGAAGAGTCAGAGTCGACGACGGCTTCCTTCTCGGCGTCGGTGGAGGTGGAAGAGCCGCGGCTGAAGAGTCGGCGAGGGAGTCAGGTGAGCAGCGCAGGCAGCGCCGCCAGCTCCCGTCGCGGCTCTCGATCTGAAGAGCTCAAGATTGATCGTCTCAAGCTCCTCAAAGCCGCCGCCAAGTTCGACAAAGTCGTCGGCTCAACTTTCGCACCTAAAGGTTCTTCCTGCTTTTCTCTGCCTGCCTTGGATTTCGTCTGGTTTTTGGTAGCATCTTTTGTTTGAAAAGGGGCGTCAGTTGGTTGCTGCTGGAAAGTGAGCATAGGCCAGGTATTTGAGAGGAGAGGCGTGATCTGTGACGTGATGAGCGGGAAATGTAGTGGAAGGTTTGAAGGCAACGTTTGAGGGGAGGGGGGAGGCAAAAACAGGCAGGGCTTCGGAGGCCAACGTGCTTTGGTGGTAGCGTGTGGTGTGAATGCCGCGAAAATACTCGGATACTTAAAAGCAGCAAAGACGCACGTCCTCTCCCTCCCCCGCCCCCTCCCGCCTGGCCCCTTCCCCTCCCTCCCTCACTACCTCACCCCTGGTGGCGTCTCCCTCCCCTGAGCTAGGGCCCTAGGTGTATGAATAGGCAAGGGGGGCCTGGGCTGGAGACAGCCGGGGAAGGCGCAACGTCGCCCACTTCGTTTTCTGCCCTCCTCCACCTTTCCGCTGTGTGCAGTAGAGACAGGGCAGAGGCGCTGGGGGAAGGCTGGGAGGAAAGCCTATCTCCCTTCTCCCTCCAACCTCTTCTGCAGCCCCCTCCTGGAACGCCCCTCATCTCCCCTCCCCCTCTACCTCCCCCCACCCCCACCAACACCCCCGGAGCTCCTCAGCTTTGCACGCTCTCTCCCCTCCCCTCCTGCTGCTGTGTAGGAGGGAAGGAAAGCTGCACATCTTCCGCTCTTCCCGCCCACTTTCCCACCTCCGACCATCCCGACTCCACAGCGCCCGCCCCTTCCACCTCTGCCCTCAAACTCTCCCCCCTCTTTTCTCACTCCCCTCTCGTTTTTTGGCGCTCACCCTGCTTCCTCCCACCAGCATTTCCTTCATTGCCTTTACTTACTACTTCCCTACTCCTCTTTTTCCCTTCCTAGGCTTTTATCTAGCTTCCTTCATAGAAACGGCCTAACAAATCGTCTACTGGTATATGTTTGTCATTTTGAAGCTTTTCATGGGATAAGAAAGGTATATGTAAAGTAGGTAGTATAAGAGATGTTGAAAAAGGTGGATGGGGCGAGAAAGAAGTTTTGGGGGTAGAAGCAAGAGACTGGAGGCTGAAAGAGGAGTGCATTTTTTGCGTCTGGCCCTGGAGGCAAGAGGAGGTGGAAGGAGGAGGGCGAGGGAGGCACTCATCATCGCTTCTAGAAGCTGGGTGGAAAGGGCAGGCAGGAGCTGTGGGGGCTGAAGAGGGACTGCGGCTGGTGTGTGATGGGCCCCAGCTGGGAAGGAGAGGGGCAGTAAACAGTGGAGGAGGGAGTGCGCGGATCTTTCATCGCTGCCTTGGAGGAAGAAGAGAGGAAGAGAGGAGAGGTGTTGAGGAAGCGAAGAAGGGAGTGTAGCGGGCGGGGCAGAGGAGTCGGCGACGATGCCGGGAGGCAAGGCGCCGCGCTTCACCCAGAAGCCCGTCATCAAGCAAACGCCGCAGGGTCATCTTCTCATGGAATGCAGCCTAGAGGCCGAGCCCAAACCCCAAATCAAGGTTCCGACCCTTCCCCAGCCAATCCTTGCCCCGTCTGTGAACCAGTCGCCTTTTCCCAGTGGTTCCACGGCACTGAAAGCATGAAAGAGGGCGGCCGCGTGACGATGAAGCTGGAGGATGCTGGCAAGCCACAACTTTACTCTGCCACGCTTCTCATTAAGGTCTCCCTTTTAACTCTTCTCTATGAATGTCTGGGCTGGTTATTCTGTTCATTCGAGGACATTCTTGAGTCTTGATGATCTATGTATGTGGGGCGAATTTTGTTGGCTTAGCAGCATATGTATATGATGGGTGGTTTATATTTTGACAGCTGTAATGATGGTAGGGGATAGTGGGGGATGAGAAGGATGTGAGGGGTGGGGAGTGTAGGATGTGGTGTGGAGGAGTTTAGTCCAGGTGAGGGAGGGGGAGGATGAGTGGTGGCGGCATTTTGCGGAGGGGCTAAAAGTTCTAGTAGCAGCTTTGGCGGTTGTAATGTGGCCCCTCCTGGCGCCTTCTTTTTCGCACGCTTTTCATGGCCTCCTCCTGCAATTTCCACGCGCCCTCTTCACCTGGCCAGCAGAGCATAAGCTGTCCATCATCTTCTTGCGCCTTAGAGGCAGTTGCGATTGGGAGGGAGGGAAAGGCTGGTGTCACTGCCCGCCGCAACTTAAGAAAGTCCTCTGCTCGTCTTTCACCAACTATGCGAAACAAAAAAGGCTCCAGGAAAATTAGTCAGCAGAGGTCTAGACGAGAAGAAGTGATGGAAAAGTGTGAAGGAGGGAAGGAGGATAAGTTGTTTCGGCAGCTGTTCTGGTGGCGAAAAACGACCTCTGGCACGAAATGACGAAAGTCAATGGCTTAGACAAGATTTAGCCGACAATTTTAAAAGGCTTCGCTTTTTTTAGCACGTTTAAATTTATAGCAGTTTTAGCATCTTACTTTTCCATGTTTTCATTTAAAAACCCATCACATGAAGGTTTCCAATTCACCAAAGTATAAAAAGAGTTTCATTGAGAAGGTGGAAAGTCTCAGAAGACTGGATGCAGATCATTTTGAGTTATTCCTCAGCTTGTGACCATTTTGCAAAAAAATCTTAAAGTATTTAATTTCAAAACATGAAATTGGGCATAAAAATGATATTTTTGGGTGTGTTTGAGGCCATCTATTTAGGCCATTGGAATGAAAATTCGAGACCAACAAGTATAATGGCGCAAAGCGCAATAGGTGAGAGCGTAGCTACGTCTCCTTCTCCTGCCCCCAAGGGTTTCCCCAGCCCCCCAAGAGTTTTGCCTGCCCCCATGAATTTCTCCCCCCCAAAGTGTTTTGCCTGCCCCCCCCCCCAATTGTTTAGCCTGCCCCCCATGGGTTTTGCCTGCCTCCCATATATTGATTTATTTTAGTCTTAAAAAACTTCGATTTATATGTCTCGAAATTTAAACTCAGGGAATTTTTGACTGCGGTCTATAGAGGTTACTTAACTTTTGTCTTTATATATATATTAGAACTGAATTAGAATTTTTGCATTATTTTGGACTATTATATATCAATCGAAAGATAATTTTATGACAAAAATGATGGTGCATGCAATTTTATGTGGTTACTTCGAAAAAATACGAAAATTTAGAAAATCGAAAATATCGAATTTTTAAATTTTGCACTAAAAACATTTCTTAAATAGGTCAAAAAATGCATGGACGGCATTATAACCACGTTAAAATTGAGGTTCTTGCGGTCATTTTAGTATATAATACTTGTGGTTTCGCTCTGTTACACACGTTATTTTTTCACTTGGAATTTTATAATCACTGATTGGCCCCATGTTAAAGCATAGGCAAAATGTTCGGAAAAAAATTCAAAATAGGCCATTTCTCTCCAACGAAGCCATATTTTGAGAAACGGTTAGTTGCACAGAGATTGCAACTAAATTGCCTTAAAAGCTGGCACAATGTCGTTTGAATTGGGACACCTTCGATCCTTGAAAAAAAATGACCATCACCCTTTGCAGTCTGTCTCGAGTCTATCAGATTCTGCTTCTTAACTATTGTAGGGGTGGATTCAAACTGCTGGGTGCAAACTGTTGGGTGCAAACTGTCGGGTACAAATTATCGGATGCAAACTATCGGGTGCAATCTGTTGGGGTGCAAACAGTCGCGTGTGCAAACAGTCGGGTGCAAATTGTCGCGGATGCAAACTGTCGTGGAACCCGGCCTGGTTCTGCCTAGATATTCAAATTTTGAGCTCACATATGAAACGGGCTCAAAAGATATGATTTGACACCAAACAACGACAGTCAAAAATTTGGTAATCATGGGCTTCTTTCTACCAGGCCATGGTGAACAAGCAGCTCATCGCCAACTTCGTCTAGGGCCATTTTATTGGGTTTTTGGTCTCAGAAATAGCACCATGTAGCTAATTTTGGACGAAGATTACGATTCATGTGCCCATTTGCTTGTGCCCATTACGATTCATGTGCTCGTTCTTGAAGGTATTGAACCTCATTGCCCAAGGTTTAGGGTAATTTGCTCACAAGTTGAAATTGTTCAATACTTTTTTGATGAAGCGCAGGAAGTTTTTTATCATAAAAATTTTACATTTGCATATACATTTGCATTTGCATTTACATTTGTTATAGCATACGGCTTATTTTTTGTGCTCATCATGTTTTGTCCATTATATCATCTGGGCCATACCTAAATCATGGATCCTAAATATACATGGATGATAAATTAAAGGGAGAGTATCAAAAATGACACCTCCTCGGATTTTGATAAAACTTTTTTCCTGGTTAGGGGACATCAAAGTAAGGTTGTAAGCATATTTAGTTTTTTCAGTTTGGAAGAAAAATTTTCTGAAAAAAATTCTAAATTTTCCTATGTTGAATGTAGCATAGGGAAAAGTAGAAAAAAATTCGTTAAATATCCAATTTTCTTACCCCCATTTGGCCCCAACAGCAGTGCCTGAAAAACACCAAAATCAAAATTTTTAGCAAAAAAAATTGAGCAAAATCGATGCGACATTTTGCGAGCAGCCCAAAAACAGGCCAAAATGGACATTTTGGACGATTTTTGGAGGTTTTTTTCGCTGCATAGTTGATAACCTCAAGAATGCAAGGCAAATTTGGGGGGGGGGGGGGGCAAAACTCTTTGGGGGGGGGGAGCAAAACCCTTGGTTGGTCCAAAACTGGCTTGGTTGGCCGGTAAAAGCCTTTGGGGGAGGGATCCTGGTCATCTGCCGATTTTTGAAATGTACGCCCCAACATTGACCCATGGGCATAATAATAAGTCCAAATCAATAAAAAAAGTTCATGAATTACAACCCATCAAAAATTTCGTAAAAACTTTTTTTTATAATTTTCGACTACTTATTATGCCCATGGGTCAATTTTGGGGCGTACATTTCAAAAATCTGGGTCTTAATTGCGTAAAAAAATTTTAAAATCTTAAAATGTGGAAAAACCTCCAAAAATCGTCCAAAATGTCCATTTTGGTCTGTTTTCGCACCGAAAATGTTGCATCGATTTTGCCCAAATTTTTTTTGCTAAAATTTTTGATTTTGGTTTTTTCAGGCAACTTGGGGCGAAATGGGGGAATGAAAATTGGACTTTTTTGGAATTTTTTTCTACTATTTCCCATGCTACAACACATGAAAATTTAGAACTTTTTTCAGAAAATTTTTTTTCCAAACTGAAATAACTGAATATGCTTACAACCTTATTTTGATGTGGTAGCCCATTGAATGCCTGACGAAGTCTATCAACGATAAACGAAACGTCGCCTCACTGCCTTTTGCTCGCCATGGCTCTGCCTTCTCTGCTTCTTCCTCCTTCCCGCCCTCGCCAGGGCCCCCCAGTCGTCTCCAGCCCCGTCCCCCTTCCCTCCTGGCCCTGCGCCTCCTGCCGCCTCCTCCCCGTCGTCCTGTGGCCCCCAGGCGTCGCCCCTGCCCCCTGCCTGCTGGTCTTCGTGCCCCAGCCCCTTGTCCGTCAGTTCGCCAGCCTAACCTTGTTCACCCTCCCTCCCTCTGCCCCCTCCCTTGCCTCTTTTCATGGCTATTAGACGAAATAACATGGAGGGGGGGGGGCAAAACCCATGAAGGGTGGCAGGGGTTCTTGACATCATCTTGACAAATGCATAAATACCTGAATTTTCATTAAAAAATGGGTCCCGTTTGGCGCAACCGAAATTTTCACAAATTATATATGCCGATTCTGAATCTAGGCTATCTTTTGAAATTGGCTGAGAAATTACAGACTTTCACCCTTGCAACAAAAACATTCCTTAATTTTTTTTGGCATCTTCTACAGGCAAATGTGGAAGGGGTATGCGACCATTTCTCAAACTTCAAAAATTCGCCAAAAATCTAACCTCCATCAAATTACTTAAAAACATGTCCGCTTTTGATTAAAAGAATAAAGGGCCAAAATTTTTTGTCCACATTTTAACCTCTCACAAAAGCTCTCCTAAAACAACTGATGAAAAGACTTGGGTTTTATTCGTGAGTTCATCTAGTTCCGGAGCAATAAACTGCGAACGGCGAATGGCAGGACTCCTCGCTAGTGAATATAAACCTAAATCGAAAATTTTTTTATTCATTTTTTTCGGCAAAAATTATATTGTAGTGCTGTTGAAGACGTAGGGCAGACAAGGTAAGATTTAGTAGACAAGCTTATCCAAAGACTACGCACTTTGTCATCTTAGCTTTGCCACTGAAATGAGAATCTTATGTTTGTATCTGTAGAGTTTGAGCCCTTTGTGCTGGCACAGTATAACCGCCAAGAACTTTCATTTTCACGGTTTTTCGGTAGCTAAATTTTCTAAGAAAGATAGTCGTTTAAAAGATTTCCTTTTGGCAGCTAATAGGTTTTTTTATAGTTTTCTTCAAACAAAGCGAAGCGATCTTTCAATAATGACCTAGACGACGCAGAGAGATTGAAAACTACAGGAGCCAGCAGCAAGTGATGGCGGGTCATATAAGTGCACTGCCTCCAACGAAATCGGCGAATCCAACGCCAATATTAATCTCAATTTCGCCGGTTAGCTTTCTCAGCGTGAATGAGGGTTGGTTAAGGTGGGTGTATTTGAGGCGGAGGAGAGGAAAAGAAGGCTGCGAAGGGAGGACCCACGTTCGTGGGCAAGCCCCGCATCATCCCGAAGGATGGGGGTGCGGTGATCGTGCTGGAGTGCCGCGTGCGCTCCAACACTCGCCCCACCGCCACCTGGTACAAGGGCTCCGACCTCATCTCCCCCGGCACCCGCACCAAAATCGTCTTCCAAGAAGAGCCCGACGACACATACCTCTGCCAGTGCCTCATCAACGTCCTCTCCTCCTTCTCACTCATTCACACTCATATCCTCATCCTTTCCTCCATCCACAGGGCCCAGTGGCAGATGATGCCGGCCTCTACAAGTGCAACCTGAAGAACGATAGCGGAGAGACCAACGCCAACCTCAACCTCAACTTCGAGCAAGAAGCCGCTCCTCCCCCGCCTCCCAAGAAGGAGGTCCTTTCTTTACCTTACCTTGCTTACTGCCAGCATTCTCGGTTCATCTTGTCCCGTTCATCATCCATCACATATGCATGTGGCCTAGCTGCTGCAGCTGAATAACCCAGCAGAATGAGTAGCTGCGCTCGGCAAGGAAGTGTTTGAACAGGGCGTGAAAGTGGTGACGGGGCCGACGGTGAAGGTGGTGTCCAAGCAGATCATCATCGAGATCATCATCGAGACCGGCGGCGCCCGCCCACCCAACGTCTCCTGGACCAAGGGCCGCAGCGTCGTCGCCGCCCGCGCAACCTCCTCCGTCCGCGCACACTCCGTCAAAGGACAGTTCATCGCACAGCTCGTCATCTCCGTTCGCCCTTCCTCTCTCTGCCTCCTAACCACTCAGCTCTTGTATATATAGCTGAGCCGCCTTGTAACTCACATCTATAGATGGAAGGGAGAAGATACGATGGGAAAAGAGAGGGTTGGCAGAATGTGCAAGATGGGGACGCGGGGAGCTACGAGGCGGCGGTGGAGAGCGAGGCGGGGCAGACGCAGACAATGACCACCGTCGCTGCCTCCCAAGTGTCCCAGTAAGCATCGCCCTGCCTTTACCCTGGGGGTGGATGGGTGGAAGAAGGGTATCGGGAGTCAGCCACCGCACACCGGGGGGGGGGGGGGCGGGTAGGAAGAAGTTGGTGGAGTGGGTGGATGACTGGGCGCTGGAGGGAGGCGGAGTGGTGTTGGCTTAGGGCTGGAGAGTTCCAGGAGAGCGGCTCTCCTTTCGCTGCGCGACGCAGCCCTTCTCCCCCCCCTTTCTTAAAACGCCTCCCCTCATCTAAACCCCGACTTCTCTTCCGATAGGCCCTCTCAGCCCTCTCTAGCCTTCCCCTCCAGTTTCTTCCAGGGGCCTGTGAGCTGATTGGGTTGGTGTTGTAGAGCGAGCGGGGGAGAGAAGCGAGCGGCTTCGAAGGAGCCGACGCCGGAGCCGAAGAAGGCGCGCTCCAAGACCCCCGAGGAGGCCATGGACACCTCCGAGGCTGCTGGGGCCGCCGGGAAAAGGAAGGCCGGGACCCCGGAGAAGACGCCTGCCAAGAAAGCAGGCGGAGGAAGCTCCTTCGACGTCGTCAAAACCTCCGCCGCCAATCCTGCGCATAAATCCACTCCCAAGTTCACCAAGACCCTCAAAAGCGAAGTACGTTTTTTTCTCATTCGTTTTGTGATTGCATTTTGTTTATATTTTTTTACCAATAATGATCAATCGGTCAATTGCAGATGGTAAGACAGACAATTTGGTAAAGCTTCTTTTACCCAGCTTAAAATGGAGACTGCTGCTTTCAGCTCCATTGGGCCTTCCCTCAAACTCATATCCCTTGACCTATTACTAGCCCTTTACTTCCCCCACATCCTTTCCGCCTTTATCCTACCTTCTATTGAGTGGAAATGGAATTGAAATTACTTAATATGGGATTGGCAGGTTGTGATGGACGGATCGAAAGTGGTGCTAGAGTGCGAAGTGGAATGCCACTCTTCTACGGTCATCACTTGGACTAAGTAAATCCTCCTGCTCTAAAACAAGCGGCCTGAAATTGTTCGTACCGCTTGAAAAATGGTAACGGGCAATGTAAAGCTTGTGCAAAAAGTAGAAATGGGGCAATAAAGAAAAGGGTCATCTGTCGCAGGTATTTGTGAAAGGTGAAAAGGGGAATGGCATTGGCAGGAACTCGAAAAAGGTGGAGGCAAATCCGGCCTTCCAAACCTTTTTCGACGGAAAAGTCGCGCGACTGACGATCATGAACATCTTCCCCGAGGATGCCGGCATCTTCAAGTGCGAGGCCAAGTCCGAGCATGGACACGCACACTCTTCCTGCCTCGTCAAAGTGGAACAGAGCGGTTCCCTCTTAACCCTCACATGCCCCCTCTTTTCCTCCTTCAGCCATTCTATCAAAACTCAATCTTTTGCAGAAGCGAAAAAGGAAAAGACTCCGCCCAAAACGAAGGGGAAAGATGAAGTCCCGTCCAAGGACGACGCCAAGGCCAAAGCCAAGTCCCCCAGTCCGAAAGAAGAGGTCAGCCTTTTCATTCACATCTTCTCAATCTATGCGAAATATTGGGATATAAATATTGGAAATATTGGAAAATTATGTGAATAAAATGAAACAAACAAAATGAATTGGATAAAATCAACAAAGAAAATTTGTATAAATTCAAACCCCCTATTAATATTTTTTTAAAAAACATGAGATCAATGTATTATACTTTTGGTGATTTTTAAAATTTAGAAAATATCCTCTCTTTATTCTTTTACATTTTTCGTTTTTATCAAATTTACAATTTACATACATTCGAAGCGCCTTGAATAAAGAACTTCAACTCAAAGATCTAATCGTTTCGAACCATAAACAAAATGTAACGGTTAATGCTCTACCACTAGGCTATTGCGACAGGTATATTTTGCAAAACCTATTTGGTCTGTATCAATAAGAGTGGGAAAAACTATGTTGAACCTTTAATATTTGCATGATGAGGTAAGAGCAGTAATTGGCAGAGACTCGGACTCGGCCCCGATGTTGTGTGTCTGTTGTATAGCGTAGTGGAAAGCATGACGTAAGCGGCGTAGTAGTGAATGTGTTAAGGAGAAGAAGCCGGCGCTGAAGAAGAAGACGGTGCCCAAAGTCGCCGTTCAGCAACCCAAGGCTGAAGACGGGAAGATGAAGCTGGTTGGCCCTCCTTCCATCATTCCCATCTCCCTTCACTCCGCCCGTTTTCTTTCGCGTTCCCGTGGTCCCTGTCTGTCACCTTTGATTTGAGAATGGGGAGTTCTGTGCTGGTCTGATATGTGACGTTTGGGTTGGCATGGCGCGGTTTGAGAGTGCAGTGGGGGCAACTGTGCTACTGTGGAGGGGGACTGAAGTGTTGCACGAGAGAGCGGACTCAATTCTCTTTTGTCTGCTCCAGGAGCCTCATTTCGAAAGCTTTGTGTGGTCTGAGTGCCCGCGTCTCTAGCTTAGCGCTGCATCCAAACACACCGCGTCTTCAATTGAATGAGGAGGCATCCTTCTCTAAGCCACTTATAGCTTCCTCAAGGAAGGAAGTTCCAGGCAGGCCCCTTGTATTCTAAGAACAGGTCCTTTGCTATGGGAATAAAAGGGGGAAAAGGAAGGGGTGAATGGGCTGGTGAAGTAGGCTGACGGGGATACTTGTGCCCAGATGTGTTGCCCTGTGCTGCTCCTGCAAGATGTAGCAAGATGTGGTGGGAAAAGAAGTGGAGTGAGAAGAAGGGGAGGAGTGGAAGGAAGGAGGGGAGGAGGGGAAGAGAGGCGACGAAGGATGCCTGGCCGAAGGGCACCCGCCAGATGAGCCCCGCCCGCCTCTGGCCAACAAGGGCCTGAGAAATCAGCTGAGAAGCTAGAGAGGGAGGGAGGAGTAATGTCACGCCGGTGGACGCTGCCGGTGGAGGCAGATGGAGGGGGAGAGAGGATGAAGATTGCGGACTTCATCGACCGCCGCTTCGGCCACCGGAAGAGCCTCCTCCCAGGCCTCATCCAGGCCAGCTACATTCAGAAGGTTTCCCTCCCTCCCGAGCAGCTAAGGCGCAGAAAGTGGGCGGAGCACTTGAAGAGTTTGGTGGAGGGGGATGAGGGGGTTGGTGAGTGAATGGTAGGAGTAGGGATGGTGCAGCAGTGAGATGTTGGTGGGGGTGGGGTGGGGGTTTGGGGGTTGGTGGCGTCGGAGTGTCGGGAGGGATGTTCCGGTGGATGTCGGGGGCAGGCTGGCTCTTCTTCTCGCTCCACCTCAAGTGGATCAGGCAGCAGGGAACACTCCATCCATACCTCCACTCAGCCCATCAGCCTCCCTTTCTTTCCCACTGACAAGCCCCCCTCCCGCATCCACCTCCACTATACAATCACCCCCTCCCTTCATCACCCCCTCTCTTCATCACCCCACCCAAGGCAACACGGCCCCTAGCCCATTGCGCAGGGAATCTAGCCCAATGGATGCCAAAAAGTCCCCTTCCTCTGCCATTGCCCAGCTTCGCCTTCGATTAGGCTTCAACCCTGACGGAAGGTTTCTGTTCTCTAGCCTTCTGGCCCCCTTGGCAGGATTGGGAGGGCTGAGCTCAGTCCAGGGCAGGATGAGGAGGGGAGGGCTGGTCGGGGTGGAGGAAGGAGGCAGGGACGAGGCCGGGAGGTTCGCACGGAGCCCAACTGGTCCGCCATCAAAACCCATGTCGCCAAGAAGTTCCCCAGCAAAACACAGGCCACCTTCATCCAGATCCTCCAAGACCTGGACTCTGTCAAGGCCAAGGTCCAGTCCAGCTAATCCAACCGCTGTCCTCCTCCATGCACGGCACGGCTCAGTGTCCTCAGTTCCCGCCCATGCACGATTGAGTCGGAGTAGCTAGAGAGTAGCTAGGGGCAGTCCGAGGTAGCAAAGAATAAAAAGTAGAAGGGTAAGTAAGTAGGTTGGGGGAGTGAGTGAAGAGAGAGTGAAAGAGGGTGGGGTGATTCCAGCCGAAGGCGGGTGCGGAGGATGGTGAGTCGGTGGAGCTGAGGTCGGGGGCGGTGGGAGGGGATGGGCGTGGTCCCTTCCGCCCCGGCTCTCCGCTGGGCGATGCCCCCGACTCCCAGCCTCCCTCCGAGGCCCAGGAGCTGGAGGACTACGACGAGGACGAGCTCACCGAGAGCATCTCCGAACTCCCCTCCTTCTCCAGCAAGGCTTCTGCTTCCTTGCGCCGTGCTTCCGAGGTCAGTTCAGCGAGCCTCCCTTCTTCGCGGGCGCGAGGGAGATTAGGGAGCCCAGAACCCTGGCGCGCATTTGGTTGGGGCTATGTTGATGGTTGGTGCATGTGGGCGGTTGGGGGATTGACATGTGGGCGGTTGGGGATTGGCAGCCGGCGGTGGCGGTGACGGAGCACGTGGAGGAGGATGAGGAGGGCGAGGAGGAGGAGGACGACATCCTCACTGCTGAGGAGGAGGCTGCCATGGCCATGCAGATGGGCCGATCCGCCTCCCGCCCTGGTCTCGTGGCCCCCGATAGCGGACTTGCGGTCCTCCTTCATTCCCCCCTTCCAATCCTTCCACCTTTCTTCTTCTTTCCCTTTCCCTTTACACCTCTTTCCTGGCAACCCTTGCTTTGCTCAGCTTTCACTTCTTTGCCCTGGCTTTGCTTGGAGCTTAGGGAGGGAGGGGACTGGTGGTTGGAGAAGTGCGCGCTTTGGTGGAGTTGGTGAGGAGTGTGGGCGGCTAGAAGGGGTGGTTGAAGCTGCTGCACTGGAACCTGGAGGAGATGGACGAGGAGGAGCGTCAGCAGCTTTTCGAGGCCATTCAGGCGGGCGTCGAGGGTCGCCGCCATCGCCCCGGCCTTGTGGACGACGACTCTTGCGTATCCCCCACCGCGCTTCCACTCGCTTTCATCCTCCGCGCTTTCATCGCCCGCGCTTACCTCACGCTTCTGCTCTAATCGCGAAAGCCGCTTCTCACCCGCGCCCTGCCTTGTCCACCCGTGCTGCTGCTGTCAGTGAATGTAGAGTGGGCGAGTACCGAAGGACGGTGAAGGAAGGAATGGGAGAGGGGAGGGCTGATTCCAGCCGGTGCTGAAGAAGATCCCGGAGAAGGACGGGGGCTCCAAGGAGAAGAAGGCGGGCGTGGCGCTGAAGCCGGTGGAGAAGGATGCCTCCTTCGTTGCGCAGCAGGGCCGTCGCGGTTCTCTGCGACCCGGCGAACGACTCGTCAGCCCCGCTTCTGGCGGTACAAAGGTCCCTCCACCTCCACCTCCACACACACACCCTCACTTCACCTATCTCCATGTCCAGCCATGCACTACTGCCAGCTCTGTCTAACTAGGCCAGCTTTGCAATGCAACTCCTTTCACGCTTGTCCCCTGGAGCCTTTGAGAGTAAGAGGAAATAATGAGAGCTTGTTTTCAGCGCCGTGGGAGTGTGGACATGCGAAGCGAAAGGTTGGCTGCTTCCTTTTAGATGAGGAGGTTTGAAGGGCTAGAAGTGTAATGTGTGCTGCAGTTTCCAAGCTCTATTGGACAAAGACTCTACGCCGCTCAAGGCCAGCGGCGGACCAGCGAAAATCACGGAAATTCCCGACAGCGTCACCGTCGTTGAGGGTTCCTTTTTCTTGGACGGGGTTGAGAGGCGGAGGTTGAGAGTAGTGATGGTGCGCAGGGGAATCGGCGGTTCTGCTGTGCACGGTGGAGGGGGACCCAACGCCGACGCACAAGTGGCTGCGAGGGATGCGAGAGGTGCTGCCGGGTGGTCGCTTCAAGCACCTGACGATGACGGAGGACAACTCCATCTCCCTCATCATCAACAAGTGCCGGCCCCAGGACGACGGGGTCTACACCCTCGAGGTGGCCAACAAGCACGGCTCCGACAAACAGGACATCAAGCTATTCGTCACCTCCGGTGACATGGACTTCCGCAACATGCTCAAGCACCGCGAGTACGAGAAGTGGAAGAAAAAGAAGAAGGTTTCCACTCCCGCCTCTTTCTGCTACTCCATACTCCCTTCCTATCCGCCCCCAGCATAGATGCAAGGACAGGAATGCGAGCCTGTTGCAGCAGTCTATCTAGCCAAAGCTTGAGTACTCAGCTAGTGATGGCTGGCTAGTCTGTAAGAATCTATCGCTGTAGGGCCTGCCTGACCCGAACCTGAAGAAGCAGGAGGAGGAGCGACGTCCCAGTCTCAAGCCCCAGAAGGTCCAACCTCACACTTTCCATTCCCATTTCATTCTTCCGCCTCCCATTTCCCCCGTCAATTGTCCCGCATGGAAGATAGACACACCATAGCCTCCCTCCCACTTCACATGTCCATGTTCACTAACGAAGGTTGGCCAGCAGCGGTGATGATGGTGGGCGGAGAGGGAATGATAGGAGAGGTTCCAGAAGGAGGAAGGAGAGGCTTTCCCCGGCTTCGGTGTTGTCCTGGGCAGAGTAATCCCCTCCACCTACTCTTACTACCTCTCTCTCACTAACTCCACCTCCTTCTCCTCCTCCTACACCAACTCCGAGGCCTGGCCTTCACTCTGGTTTGCGCCCTCCTCATCTGTCGCTTGCAGTAGTAGGAGAAGATGGAAGATAGTGGAGGAGGGAGGAAAGGGTGAGGTTGCAGAAGAAGGACATGTGGGAGCGTGAGCTGGAGGACCTGCGAGTGCGTCAGACGGTGGACAAGCAGGCCAAGTTCACCTGCATGTTCAGCCGCCCCAACGCCAAGATCCGCTGGTACAAGGGGAAGCAGGAGATCTTCACGGGCATGAAGTGCAAGATCATCTCTGAGCGGGAGGTCTGCACCCTCATCATCAACAACCCCGAGGAGGACGACGCGGCCAAGTACACCTGCGAGGCCAACGGGATCCCCACCTCCGCCTTCCTCTACGTGGACGAGCCCCCGATGACCTACGAGATCGAGAAGCCCCTCCCCAACACCCAGGAGGTCACCAGGACCAGGGAGGGCACCATCGAGTTCAAGGTCAACTCCAACCGGGCCCCCGTGGTGTGGTTCAAGAACGGGGTGGAGATCAGCCGGACGGACGGGCGGTACCTGATCGAGAAGGACGCCGTGGGCCGCTGCTCCTTGACCTTCCGGAAGGTGGAGCAGGGCGACGAGGGCGTGTACGAGGCCAAGATCTCCGGGACCTCCCTCGCCACCAAGGTCCAGCTCTACGTGGTGGAGCCGCGCTTCGAGTTCGTGGCCCCGCTCAAGTCCCAGAAGTGCAACGAGCGGGACCAGGTGACCTTCGAGTGCGACGTGAACGACAAGGACGCCGAGGTGGAGTGGTGGCACGACGGAGAGAAGATCAAGATGGACGGCGTCAACTTCGAGGAACAGAAGATGAACCGACGACGACGCCTCATCATCAAGAACACCAAAACGGACTACGAGGGAGAGTACAAGTGCACCACCAAGGACGACTCCACCATCGCTCAGCTCATCGTGGAGGCCGCCAACAAGTTCATCGAGAAGCTCAAGGACATCGCCGAGCTGGAGCGCAAGGACATTAAGTTCACCTGCACCACCAAGGACAACAAAACCCCTGCCATCTGGATCAACACCAAGACCGGGAAGAAGATCACCCACCAGCCCGGCGGCAAGTACCAGTGCGTCTCCCGCAACGGACAGCACTACCTACAGGTCTGCAAGCTGGAGCTCGCTGAGAGCGGAGACGTCTACGAAATCGACGTTGCCGGACTCAAGGCCACCGCCAAGCTCACCGTCCTGGAGGCTGAGAAGAAGCCCGTCATCCGAGCCCCCAAGAAGCCCATCGAGGGAGAGGTGGACAAACCCCTCATCCTCAAGATACCCTACTCCATCAAGGGCACTCGCAAGGGCGACCCCGGCATCAAACTACGCAAGAACGGCAAAGAGGCATCGCATTCTCTTTTGGCCCTTCCATCCGCCTCATAAGCGATGGCTTGGCCTTTGCAGATAAATCTGAAGGATCCGAAGGCAGGAGTAGAGGTGGTGATAACGCCGGACGGGATCGAGATCAAGCTGAAGTCGCCGGAGCGGGCGGACAACGGGCAGTGGGAGATGGACGTGATCAACTCCGCCGGCACCGCCACCGCCCCCTTCGAGATGGTCATCCGAGACCGTCCCGGCGCCCCCAAGGGACCCCTCGACATCTCCAACGTTTCCGCCGAGGGCTGCGACCTCGCCTGGAACCCGCCAGAGTGGGACGGCGGGGCTCCTCTCGTTGGGTTAGTCCCCAATCTTCCTACCGCCTTCAAACACTTCCCCATTAATCTTTGATCCATCTTCATCTCCTCTTTCAGAAAAGACGGCATTCCCGGCCTCTTGTAAGCTTTCTTTGGCACTCGGAAGAAGACCCCCAATGTTTCGTTGACGGCTTGCCACGAATCCCTTTGCCATCGATTAGCTATAGGAGATGAATTAGCGTAAAATGATGACCCAGAAATAAATGAAAGACCAAAGTTTTGCAGATACGAGATCGAAATGCAAGAAGGAAGGACTGGACAGTGGAAGAAAGTTGGACAAACGAAGACCACTAAATTCAAGGTGAACCAATTGAGCAGCAGCTAAATTATGAGATTGAATTGGAAGTGCGGGCTGGGTGCAGGTGAAAGACCTGAAGGAGCATGGTGAGTACAAGTTCCGCGTCAAAGCTCTCAACAACATCGGGGCCTCTGACCCGCTCAACGGGGAGCCCATCCTCGCCAAGAACCCTTATGGTTCTCATTTCACCCCTTTCTTACACCAACTATCTATTTTCCTCTATTCGCTTTCTAAATCATTTTCGCCTGCATCGCTTTCACGGGGCTTAAAAAGTTGGACTCAAAATTGGACATAAAAAACTTGATGGACGCGAAGCTACCGTAACAGCTGGCTAATAACGCAGAACTGGTGGTGTAAAGGCAAGCTTGACACGTCTTTGGGGGAATGAAAGTTGTGCGGGGAAGAAGGAGTGCATGAGATGGAGAAGAGGAGGCTTGAATGGGGGCTTTCAGATCCGCCATCGAAGCCGCGTCAGCTGGAGGCCGTGGACGTGGACAAGGACCACATCACCCTCCAATGGCAGCCGCCCGAGTCTGACAACGGGGCCCCGGTGGAGAAGTATATCGTGGAGCGCCGCGAGAAGAGTGACAAGGAGTGGTTCACCGTGGGGGAGACGGGCACCAAGGCCCCGCTCACCCTCACCGACGACAAGGTGGCGGAGGGCAAGGAGTACTACTACCGCGTCAGAGCCGTCAACAAGGCCGGCCCCGGAGACCCCTGCGACCATACCCCCGCCATCAAAGCCAAGGCCAAACCCGGTCACTACTCACTCCCTATGCTTGGCCCATTTGCACAGAAGGTGGACTGAAGTTCCGGTTTTGTGGCTCATTAGCACCTATTCCTATCACTGCATTGGGCATGAGCAGGGAAATATGGGGGAAATAAGCTTGTATGAAGGGTGTGGTAAGAGAAAGAAGGAGTGTGTTTTCAGCGGCACCGACGATGGACACGACGGCACTGAAGGACCTGAAGGTGAAGGTTGGGGAGACGATTAAATTCGAGATCCCCATCACCGGAGAGCCACTCCCAGAAGCCATCTGGACTGCCAACGACAAACGCCTCAAGGATGGCCTGCATCGGTGCAAAGTTAGAAAAGAAAGAAAGCCTGGAAAAAGAAGTAGAGAAGGATGGTTTGAGATCCATGTGGAGCGAAAGAGGACGACGATGAAGATCGAGAACGCAGTGCGCGGGGACTCCGGCCCCTACACCCTGACGTTGAAGAATCCGAAAGGGGAGTGCAGCGGGAAGTGCCGGGTGACGGTGGTGGCCAAGCCGGCCTCCCCCAAGGGCCCCCTCACCACCAAGGACGTCCACGGACACGGATGCACCCTGGACTGGGAGCCGCCAGAGGACAACGGCGGAGAAGACCTCGAAGAGTACATCATCGAGGCTCAGGACATGAATGAGAAGGGCAAATTCATCGAGGTCGGCCGCTGCGGACCCAACGATACCTCCTTCAGGGTTCTTCCTTCTTCTCATCCTTCCCTTCCATCACTCCTCTTACCTCATCTTACCCACATCTACTTCAACCTATAACTGCCAGGTGGAAGGCCTGAAGAACAAGGGCGATTACAAATTCCGCGTCAAGGCCAAGAACAAGGAGGGCGTCTCTGATCCTCTGCAGACTGATCAAAGCACCAAAATCAAGGATCCTTGGGGTTCTTTTACACTTCATGTTAACTGGGAAGATGGAAAAAAGGATGATGTGTGTAGACGAGCCAGGCAAGCCGGGTCGGCCTGAGGTGACGGACTGGGACGCGAACCGAATGGACCTGGAGTGGGACCCGCCCATGAAGGACGGTGGCGCCCCTATCACCGGATACGTTGTGGAGCTTAAGGATCCTAACACAAAGGTTTATAGTTCTCCCTCCTCAATTGGATTTGGTCGAAGATACTTGGGCAAATTGGAGGAGTGGGTGAAGTGCGCGGAGTCCCCGACGACGAAGTGCAGCGTGCAGGGGCTGAAGGAGGGTCAGGAGTATCAGTTCCGCGTCAAGGCCGTCAACAAGGCCGGCCCTGGCGCCCCCTCCGAGGCCTCCGACCCCAAGCTTGCCAAGCCTCGATTCGGTACGCTCTCCCTCTCTTCTCCTATCTTCAATGACTAAGAATGAGAGGTTGCAGTGAAAGCATTCATCGACCTGAAGTCCCTGAAGGACGTGACGGTGAAGGCAGGGCACACGGCCAGGCTGGAGGTGAAGATAGGCGGAGAGCCAGCGCCCGAGATCCAATGGGCTCACGATGACTCCCCCATCACAGCCAGCCTCAACGCTCAGATGGAGACTCACAAAGCCGACAACGACATGAAACTCACCACTCTTACTATTCCTTCCGCCAAGAGGTCCCCTTCTTCCTCTCCTTCCTCCACAGGCATCAGAACTGAGTGTACATTAGGGGTGACCGTGGCAAGTACACAATCAAGGTGAAAAACAGCACGGGCGAGGACTCGGCAAGCTGCAAGCTTCAAGTGTTGGGTATGAGGGTGGAGGGGAGGAGGAGGGGAGGTGATGGAGAAGAGGGTTGCAGACAAGCCGACGAAGCCAAAGGGACCGCTGTCGGTGTCGAACGTGTACGAGGACAACTGCGACCTGGAGTGGGAGCCGCCGGAGGACGACGGCGGGGAGCCGATCGAGTACTACGAGGTGGAGAAGCAGGACGAGAAGTCGGGGCTGTGGGTGCCCGCCGGGAAGGCCCACGGGACCAAGCTGCACGTGGAGGGCCTGAAGAAGGGCCAGAAGTACCAGTTCCGCGTCAAGGCCGTCAACAAGGAAGGCCCCTCGGAGGCCCTGCAGACGGACGCCGCCACGCTGGCCAAGAACCCCTACGATGAGCCCGGGAAGCCCGGCAAGCCGCGCAAGGAGGACTGGGACGTGGACAGGGTGGACCTGGTCTGGGAGCCGCCGGAGTGGGACGGCGGGGCCCCCATCACCGGCTACGTCATCGAGAAGAAGTCCCGCCACTCCCGCGAGTGGGAGAAGGCCGCGGAGGTGAAGGAGCCCAAGGGCGCCGGCCGCGTCCTGGGTCTGAAGGAGGGCGAGGAGTATCAGTTCCGCATCCGGGCCGTGAACAAGGCGGGGCCGGGCGAGCCGTCCGAGCCGTCGGACAAGATCATCGTCAAGGCCCGCTACCTGAAGCCGAGCATCGACCGCAACGCCATGAAGACCGTCACCATCCGCGTGGGCCAGAACGTGGAGCTGGACGTGCCGGTGAAGGGAGAGCCCCCGCCCCAGCTCGTCTGGACCTACGACGGCAAGGAGCTGGCCTCCAAGGATCAGTTCAAGATCCAAAACGAGGACTACCGCACCAAGTTCGCCGTCCACGCCGCCAAGCGCTCCGACACCGGCAAGTACAACCTCACCGCCACCAACTCATCCGGCAAGGACTCCGCCGACTTCGAGCTCGTCGTCATCGGCAAGCCCGGCAAGCCCAAGGGGCCCCTCAAGCCCACCGAGGTCTACGAGGACAACATGACCCTGGAATGGGACCCGCCCGAGGACGACGGCGGCGTGCCCATTGACCACTACGAGCTGGAGAAGATGGACGAGGCCACCGGACGCTGGGTCCCCTGCGGACGCTCCGAGGGCACCAAGTTCCAGGTCAACAACCTACAGCCCCAGCACAAGTACCAGTTCCGCGTCCGCGCCGTCAACCGAGAGGGCGACTCCGAGCCCCTTCAGACCGACGCCCCTGTCCTGGCCAAGAACCCCTACGATCCTCCCGGCGCCTGCGAGAAGCCCGAGCTCGTGGACTGGGACAAGGACCGCGTTGACCTGGAGTGGAAGCCGCCGGAGAACGACGGCGGCGCCCCCATTGAGAAGTACATCGTGGAGAAGCGCGCCAAGGACGGCCGCTGGGAGAAGGTTTTTGTCTCCTTTCTTCTTCAGCCTGACTGGCTGAGTGAGATGGGGTTGGCAGGCGATGGAAGTGCCAGCGAAGGAGACGTCGGCACGGGTGGAGGATGTGGTGCCTGGGGAGACCTACCAGTTTCGCATCCTCGCCGTCAACAAGGCCGGCCCCGGGGAGCCCTCTCCCCCCACCGACAACGTCACCTGCAAGCCACGAAACCGTTACATTCCTCCCTGCCTTCTTTTCTTCAGCCCCTCCCTCCTGCAAGGCCTTGTTGACATTTGCAGTGCGACCGAAGATCAACCGAAAGGACATCCCGAAGACGAAGATCAAGGTGGGGCAGCCTTTGAAGTTCGACGTGAACGTGGAGGGAGAGCCGCCGCCCGAGGTCACCTGGGAGCTCAAGGGCCAGCCCCTCCGCCCCGACAAGGACGTCTCCATCGAGAACCCCGACTACCTCTCCAAGCTCCACATCCAGCACGCCCAGCGCAAGCACGCCGGCGTCTACAAAATCACCGCCAAGAACGTGAACGGCGTGGACGAGGCGGAGGTGGAGGTGATCATCCTCGGGAAGCCCAGCAAACCCGTCGGGCCCCTCGAGGTCTCCGACGTCCACGAGGACCACGTCAACCTCGACTGGCAGCCACCGGAGGACGACGGCGGGACCCCCATCGACCACTACGAGATCGAGAAGCTGGACACCGCCACCGGGCTCTGGGTACCCGCCGGGAAGTCCAAGGACACCAAGTTCACGCCCACCGGCCTCCAGAAGGGCAAGCACTACAAGTTCCGCGTCAAGGCCGTCAATGCGGAAGGGGCCTCTGAACCCCTGGAGAACGACGCCGCCATTCTGGCCAAGAACCCCTACGACAAGCCCGACAAGCCCGGCAAGCCGGAGCCCACCGACTGGGACAAGGACCACGTGGACCTCAAGTGGGAGCCCCCCAAGTCCGACGGTGGGGCCCCCATTGAGAAGTATGTCATCGAGAAGCGCTCCAAGTACGGTCGCTGGGAGCCCGCTGTGGAAGTCCCCGGGGACAAGACCACCGCCACCGTCCCCGACCTCACCGAGAAGGAGCAGTACGAGTTCCGCGTCGTCGCCGTCAACAAGGGCGGCGCCTCCGAGCCCTCCGAACCCTCCGACTCCGTCGTCTGCAAGTGCCGCAATCGTAAGTGGCCTTTGGGGTAGGAGAAGAGCTGAGGAGTTGAGCTGGGGGGCTGAATTGAGTGCCGCCGAAGATTGATCGGAGCAAGCTGCGTCCGATCACGGTGAAGGCGGGGCAGATGGTGAGCTTCGACGTGCCGGTGGAGGGCGAGCCGCCGCCCAAGATCACCTGGATCGGCCCAGACGTTCTTTCACTGTGGTTGAGAGCAGAGAGAGGGAGGTGATTGGGTACTGCAGGGCCACGAGGTGTTGCCGGGCGGGCGCGTGAAGCTGGAGAACCCGGACTACGAGACGAAATTCCATCTGCGGAACACGGAGCGCGGGGACTCCGGGAAGTACCGGATCATCGCGAAGAATGAGAACGGGGTGGACGAAGCAGAGGTGGAGATCAAGGTGCTGGACAAGCCGGGGAAGCCGATGGGGCCGCTGGAGGCGAAGGATGTTCATGCGGACCACGCCACCCTGGAGTGGAAGCCGCCCAAGGACGACGGCGGAGCCCCCGTGGACCACTACGTCATCGAGAAACAGGACAAGGAGACCGGACACTGGGTCCCCGCCGGCAAGACCATCGGCGCCGAGACCGACTTCCGCGTCGACAACCTTCAAAAGGGCCATGAATACAAGTTCCGCGTCTCCGCCGTCAACTCAGAGGGCGAGTCAGAGCCTCTCACTACCGACACACACATTACTGCCAAGAATCCCTATGGTTTCATTTTCACTTCAATTCTTGCTTCAAAATGCTGGTTTCAAATAAATTCCTGGGCACAAATATTGCAAAACTGGCCATTTCTAATCTTTGCTAAAACTTTCTTGTAAAAGACGTTATTCAATACAACATTCAAGTTAAGAATTTTTGTGGCAGTTTGCAATCGAATGAGAAATTTCTTTCATTTTGGCAAAACTAGGATCTATTTCAAAGTTATAATTGGGTTTTCAATTGGCTGCTTGAACTTAGCAACCTTGACCCAAAAATGGTTTAGCACCCTTCACTTCTGCAATACGATCCTCGAAAATCAGCTTTTGCCAAATTTTAGAATATTTGTCAACTTAAATAAAATACACCGGGCAAAACGATAAAAAAAATTTACCAATTTTTTGAGCGACTTTGTTTTGTATTTAAAAATAAATCTTTTGCAAAAAATAATTGATATATCCCAATTTACTCAAAACTTGTCGAGATGCATGGGCAATTGGCATTTCATTCTACGAAAATGGGATTAATCTTGGCGTAGTTGAGACGTATTCATGCTATTCATGTATGGGAAAGTTTAAATTTTGATACATAAATTTTTACCGTTTTTGATTTTCGTTATAACTATTTTCGTTATAACTATGAATAACTAGACATTGGATCCGTGCGAGCGGAGCTTTAGCGGAGCGTAAGCACAGACCCCTCTTAGCCAAGGAGAAGGCCTGCCATAAATTATGTATGCATGAGCTGCGAGTAGGCTCAATGGCTTAATAAAAAAACATTTGTCAAAATTGGGTGAGAATTAAGCAAGTTATGGCCATCCGCCGGAGCTCTGTTCTATGTCCAGATATTGGGGCTGGAGAGTGCCATAGGGGGTCAGAATTTTGACTTTTCAACAAAGAAAAGGAAGAGAGAAAGAAGGAAGTAGGGTAGAGCGAGGCGAGAGCTCGCCGCCCAAAGGGGCGGCAAGCAGAAGCAGTACCCATGCCCGCAATATCTATATATAAAAAGAGAGCCCAGAACGGCGCAGAGAAGCACAAACGAAGAGAAACGGAAGAAAAACAGACGACGGAAAGAAACAAAAAAAAAAACGCAAAGCCAAACAGCACACAAAACCCAACCAACACCACCCAACAAACGAACCAACAGCGGCACAAACCACCCAAAAAGAAGAGACGAAGAAAAAAGACAACAAAAAAACAACACCCGAGACCCACAGCCCAAACAAAACACCCCCACCCCACCCCCCCCCCCCAAAACAACCAACGAAAACCCTAGAACAAACTCCACACAAAACACACACCAACCAACACCCACAAAAACCCCTAACAACTCAAATACTATATCCTAACTACCAACCCAAACACTAACAAACCCCACATATCCTCCACCAACCCCACCCAAAAATCTCCCCATAAATCCTCCCCCATACACAAACAAACCCCCAAACCCAACTCTCACCAACCAACAACCCCAAAACACCCACACCATAGAACCCACCCCCAACCAAACCAAAAAAAAAAAAAAAAAAAAAAAAACTATTCTAAGCACAAAAAAACAGAGCAAAAAAAAAAAAAACCAGACCCAATATCCTCCAAGCCCAAGCACCCCCAAATATAAGAAAATGAATAAAATACAAGAAAAAAAAATTAAATTATATAGGCAATCCCCTAAATAATAATAAAAAAAATTATAGATACTCCTACATATAAACAATATTATATATATTATATCCATATAGCCCAGGAGCGAAGCCAACCTAGCTTACCAAAACCTCACCAACCCCCCCATTCACTAAGAAATACCCACCTTAACTAAGCCAATTTAAAGCGCCTAACAGCGAATCAGCAAAAGCAAAAATATAGAGCCCTCCCAAAAGAAATATCCAAACCCCCAAATTAACTTAAATTAGCAAAAAAATTTACCAACCCCCCCCCCCCAAACTATAAACTATCCCCCAAAAAAATATCCAGACCCCCCCACCCCCGAAATAAAAACACCAACCCCCCCCCCCCCCACCAAAAAAATATCCAACTACCCCCAAAAAATAATCCAATCCAAAAATATAGAAGAAACAAAAACAAAAAAAGAAAAATTAGCCCTATATCCTAGCGACGAAGCTAACTATATATAAAGACATTAGTCTCTTCGAATTTATATAATAATAGCTTATAATATTAATATAAAAAGTATACGCAGAATAAATATATAATAAAAAACCACATCATTATAAATTACTATCAGTAAACTTAAATTTAAAAAGCCATAACTTATAAAACCCATCCCAAAATTAAAAAAATCCATAAAAAATAAACAAAAACATTATCCCTACTCAACATTAGAAAATCTATAAATAAAATATAAAACACAATACTACCATAAAACCATAAAATAATACACATCATAGACTAACTAGACTATAAATCCAAAAGCTTATTAAAATATAAAATATATTATATAACCTTTGAAAAAAATATATAAGAAATAAAATAATTAATAAAAACCCGCAACCCCACACTATAAAATATATATATATATTCCCCTCCGCTACTCCTAACAAACAATAAGTCCTGCTACACCATTCCCCAAAACTAAATTAAAACAAAAAAATACCCCAATCAAAAAATGAACCACTAAACAAAAAATCCGAAATATTAATCTATACAAAACAAAAAAACAAAAAAAAACATAAAACAAAACAACACAACAACAAAACAAAAAAAAAAAAAAAAAAAAAACTGTTCTGAGAAAACATGATTTGAAATCTACAAAATCACATGGGGGGTCTAAAAACAAAATCGAAAATTTTTAATAAAATTAGCTAGGAGGGACTTCTGCCTAAAACAAAGACAGATTGTAAAATACCATCAAAAACTCGACCGTGGTTGATAGCTTTGATATCCGCAATAACAGGGTTTCTATCCTATTAAGATTTTATGGCCATGACCATTTGAATGCCCACAACAACACGGTTGAACCATATAATTTTCTGGGCTCTCTTAGCTCTGTTGCTAAGGTGGCTCATTTGCTAAACACAATTGAATGATAAGAGTTGCACATTTAATTTCATCGCCTTAAAGCCCAAAGTATGTTGAATGATCTTTGTATGCTAAGATCAAATCAAATTTATTCACCTTATGCCCAAGCAATTTCAAGGGCAACCATTTAAAAGGTAAAGAAAAAACTAGGAAAAAACACTGAATCAAACATTCACAATTTCAGTAATGCTTTACAGTTGACAAATAAATTTTGTCAAATAAAAATGACCGCCAGAACCTTTATCTTTTTACAAATAAGATTGGGAGAAATAAGTTATCTGTCAATAAAACAAAAACGTCTGAAATAGAGATTTTTTAATCCACAATTGGAAAAATTTTTAACAAATAACAATAGCACCAATACTTGGATGTAATTTAAATTATAGGTAGGTACAGAAGGTAATGAATGGGCAAAGGAATAAAGCAAATGAAAAAATTAAAAAATAGCAGGAATGACAATATTTAGTTTTCGAAAAGTAGGGGGGAGAGCAACACCCGTCGCCCTCCCCCTGTCACAAATTGGAACAATGCGAAGTTGCAAAGGGACCAAAAGTAGGAACACGCAGGGCAGTCAAGGCAAAGAACAGGTGCAGGTTGCAGAGGGCACGAAGTTGGAGAAGGCAAAGCTGGACATGAAGATCTTGCACAGGGGAGACTGGAAAGAGTGTGCCAAGGCATCAGTGCAGGTGCTTGACCAGAGTGACGGCGCACCCCACAGTTAGTGCAAGTTGTGGGGGCCGACGCTCTAGAATCCTGACCTATCTTGAGTCTTCCTCACTTTCAAGGGGACGGTCAAGCACCATGCACACTCTTCCAGTTCCCAAGTGAAGAGAAGTCGAACAATGCGAAGTTGAAAAGGGACCAAAGGAAGGAAAACGCAGGGCAGGCAAGGCCAAGAACAGGTGCAGGTTGCAGAGGGCACGAAGGTGGAGAAGGCAAAGCTGGACATGAAGATCTTGCACAGGGGAGACTGGAAAGAGTGTGCCAAGGCATCAGTGCAGGTGCTTGACCAGAGTGACGGCGCACCCCACAGTTAGTGCAAGTTGTGGGGGCCGACGCTCTAGAATCCTGACCTATCTTGAGTCTTCCTCGCTTTCAAGGGGACGGTCAAGCACCATGCACACTCTTCCAGTTCCCAAGTGAAGAGAAGTCCAACAATGCGAAGTTGCAAAGGGACCAAAGGAAGGAAAACGCAGGGCAGGCAAGGCCAAGAACAGGTGCAGGTTGCAGAGGGCACGAAGGTGGAGAAGGCAAAGCTGGACATGAAGATCTTGCACAGGGGAGACTGGAAAGAGTGTGCCAAGGCATCAGTGCAGGTGCTTGACCAGAGTGACGGCGCACCCCACAGTTAGTGCAAGTTGTGGGGGCCGACGCTCTAGAATCCTGACCTATCTTGAGTCTTCCTCGCTTTCAAGGGGACGGTCAAGCACCATGCACACTCTTCCAGTTCCCAAGTGAAGAGAAGTCCAACAATGCGAAGTTGCAAAGGGACCAAAGGAAGGAAAACGCAGGGCAGGCAAGGCCAAGAACAGGTGATGGTTGCAGAGGGCACGAAGGTGGAGAATGCAAAGCTGGAAATGAAGATCTTGCACAGGGGAGACTGGCAAGAGTGTGCCAAGGCATCAGTGCAGGTGCTTTACCAGAGTGACGGCGCACCCCACAGTTAGTGCAAGTTGTGGGGGCCAACGCTCTAGAATCCTGACCTATCTTGAGTCTTCCTCGCTTTCAAGGGGACGGTCAAGCACCATGCACACTCTTCCAGTTCCCAAGTGAAGAGAAGTCGAACAATGCGAAGTTGAAAAGGGACCAAAGGAAGGAAAACGCAGGGCAGGCAAGGCCAAGAACAGGTGCAGGTTGCAGAGGGCACGAAGGTGGAGAAGGCAAAGCTGGACATGAAGATCTTGCACAGGGGAGACTGGAAAGAGTGTGCCAAGGCATCAGTGCAGGTGCTTGACCAGAGTGACGGCGCACCCCACAGTTAGTGCAAGTTGTGGGGGCCGACGCTCTAGAATCCTGACCTATCTTGAGTCTTCCTCGCTTTCAAGGGGACGGTCAAGCACCATGCACACTCTTCCAGTTCCCAAGTGAAGAGAAGTCCAACAATGCAAAGTTGCAAAGGGACCAAAGGAAGGAAAATGTAGGGCAGGCAAGGCCAAGAACAGGTGCAGGTTGCAGAGGGCACGAAGGTGGAGAAGGCGAAGCTGGACATGAAGATCTTGCACAGGGGAGACTAGAAAGAGTGTGCCAAGGCATCAGTGCAGGTGCTTGACCAGAGTGACGGCGCACCCCACAGTTAGTGCAAGTTGTGGGGGCCGACGCTCTAGAATCCTGACCTATCTTGAGTCTTCCTCGCTTTCAAGGGGACGGTCAAGCACCATGCACACTCTTCCAGTTCCCAAGTGAAGAGAAGTCCAACAATGCGAAGTTGCAAAGGGACCAAAGGAAGGAAAACGCAGGGCAGGCAAGGCCAAGAACAGGTGCAGGTTGCAGAGGGCACGAAGGTGGAGAAGGCGAAGCTGGACATGAAGATCTTGCACAGGGGAGACTGGAAAGAGTGTGCCAAGGCATCAGTGCAGGTGCTTGACCAGAGTGACGGCGCACCCCACAGTTAGTGCAAGTTGTGGGGGCCGACGCTCTAGAATCCTGACCTATCTTGAGTCTTGCTCGCTTTCAAGGGGACGGTCAAGCACCATGCACACTCTTCCAGTTCCCAAGTGAAGAGAAGTCCAACAATGCGAAGTTGCAAAGGGACCAAAGGAAGGAAAACGCAGGGCAGGCAAGGCCAAGAACAGGTGCAGGTTGCAGAGGGCACGAAGGTGGAGAAGGCGAAGCTGGACATGAAGATCTTGCACAGGGGAGACTGGAAAGAGTGTGCCAAGGCATCAGTGCAGGTGCTTGACCAGAGTGACGGCGCACCCCACAGTTAGTGCAAGTTGTGGGGGCCGACGCTCTAGAATCCTGACCTATTGGGGCTGTGCGAGCGGAGCGTAAGCACAGTCCCCTCTTAGCCAAGGACCAACCCTATTACGGCTTTTGAAAATATGAATCAATGCCATTAATTCCTTGGGCATGTTAAAGAGCTGTGAGTAGGCTCAATGGACGCAGCAGACACAGAGCTTTAATTTAAAAAAAAATTTGCCAAATTTGGTTGAGAATTGGGCAAGTTATGGCCAAAAAACTTTTTAAAAAGTGTCCGTCCGTTATCCGTCCGCCGTCCGCCGTGCGCCGTGCGCCGTGCGCCGTACGTTCTGCTCGGCATGGGGATTGGCAATATCTGGGGCTCCAGTCTCAACGTCACTATAGTATATCGACCCTGGAGGGTGGCATGGTGCCTCCAGAATTTTGATTTTCGGCCTCCTTTATGCTGAAATTGAGGTTGGAAAATCGATTGAACGTAAGGGGGGACCCTTACAAAAAAAATCGAAAATCTTGAATAATTTTTTTTAGGATGCTTGGAGGGAAAAAACAAGGATAGATTCGGTATTCTGGCAAAAAACTACACAAAACCTGTATATAAAACATTGAATTTTTGAAAAAAAAATTTTGACCATTTTTGACTTATAGGGTGCACTGTAATGATCCTAAAAATGATATGCTGCCCAGTGGCGATGGTTTAAGTTAATTTTGAGTCTAGATATGAAACCGGCTCGAAAAATAGATACGATTTGATAGTAAACAACCATAGGTGCAAATCTGGTCTTCATGGGCTTCTACCAGGCCATGGTGTACAAGCAGCTCATCATCAACTTCGTCTTGGGGCATTTTAAAGGGTTTTTGGCCTCAATAACAGCACCATATAGGTAAATTGGGGCGTAGATTACGAATCTTTTGTCCATTTGCTTACACATTGTCTTCATGGGCTTCTACCAGGCCGTGGTGTACAAGCAGCTCATCATCAACTTCGTCTTGGGGCATTTTAAGGGGGTTTTTGGCCTCAATAACCACACCATATAGGTAAATTGGGGCATAGATTACGAATCTTTTGTCCATTTGCTTACACATTGTCTTCATGGGCTTCTACCAGGCCATGGTGTACAAGCAGCTCATCATCAACTTCGTCTTGGGGCATTTTAAGGGGTTTTTGGCCTGAATAACATCACCATATAGGTAAATTGGGGCATAAATTACGAATCTTTTGTCCGTTTGCTTACACATTGTCTTCATGGGCTTCTGCCAGGCTGTGGTGTACAAGCAGCTCATCATCAACTTCGTCTTGGGACATTTTAAATGGTTTTTGGCCTCAATAACAGCACCATATAGGTAAATTGGGGGCGTAGATTACGAATCTGTTGTCCATTTGCTTACACATTGTCTTCATGGGCTTCTGCCAGGCTGTGGTGTACAAGCCGCTCATCATCAATGCATGGTATTGGGCATTAGGCTCTTTATTGGCCTTTGGCTGTTCAAATTGGATGAAATTACTGAAATTGTGAATCTCCGCTTCAGTGTTTTTTCTCTTTTAGCTGGTTTCTTTATAATGCTTGTAATAAAGTTAGCTTGGGCATCAAGGTAATGAAATTTATTTTATTCATCTTATCATGAAACTAGCTTGGGCTCTAAGGCGATGAAATTAATTTTTAGACTCTTATCATGAAATTATACTTACAAAATTGTGAATGTCTAAAGAGCTAAGAGAGCCCAGAAAATTTAACCTACATTGGAACGATTGTTCAGATAGAGCTAAAAAACTAAACATTTATTAATATTGATAAGAAATATGCATTATAGCGAAAAATATTATTTAAAATATTATTTTTTTATATTTTGCTAGTTTTTTGTTTTTGCTACCAACATTACTTTTGCATGATGGAAATTTTGACTCAGAATATTTCTGCTCATCAATTAAACTTTTTCATGCTTTATTCTAACCTGCCATAAAACTGCAACATAACAATGGTGAACATTTTCTGGGCTCTCTTAGCTCTTTAGACATTCACAATTTTGTAAGTATAATTTCATGATAAGAGTCTAAAAATTAATTTCATCGCCTTAGAGCCCAAGCTAGTTTCATGATAAGATGAATAAAATAAATTTCATTACCTTGATGCCCAAGCTAACTTTATTACAAGCATTATAAAGAAACCAGCTAAGAGAGAAAAAACACTGAAGCGGAGATTCACAATTTCAGTAATCTTGAGTCTTCCTCGCTTTCAAGGGGACGGTCAAGCACCATGCACTCTTCCAGTTCCCAAGTGAAGAGAAGTCCAACAATGCGAAGTTGCAAAGGGACCAAAGGAAGGAAAACGCAGGGCAGGCAAGGCCAAGAACAGGTGCAGGTTGCAGAGGTCACAAAGGTGGAGAAGGCGAAGCTGGACATGAAGATCTTGCACAGGGGAGACTGGAAAGAGTGTGCCAAGGCATCAGTGCAGGTGCTTGACCAGAGTGACGGCGCACCCCACAGTTAGTGCAAGTTGTGGGGGCCAACGCTCTAGAATCCTGACCTATCTTGAGTCTTCCTCGCTTTCAAGGGGACGGTCAAGCACCATGCACACTCTTCCAGTTCCCAAGTGAAGAGAAGTCCAACAATGCGAAGTTGCAAAGGGACCAAAGGAAGGAAAACGCAGGGCAGGCAAGGCCAAGAACAGGTGCAGGTTGCAGAGGGCACGAAGGTGGAGAAGGCAAAGCTGGACATGAAGATCTTGCACAGGGGAGACTAGAAAGAGTGGGCCTAGGAATCAGTGCAGGTGCTTGACCAGAGTGACGGCGCACCCCACAGTTAGTGCAAGTTGTGGGGGCCGACGCTCTAGAATCCTGACCTATCTTGAGTCTTCCTCACTTTCAAGGGGACGGTCAAGCACCATGCACACTCTTCCAGTTCCCAAGTGAAGAGAAGTCGAACAATGCGAAGTTGAAAAGGGACCAAAGGAGGGAAAACGCAGGGCAGGCAAGGCCAAGAACAGGTGCAGGTTGCAGAGGGCACGAAGGTGGAGAAGGCAAAGCTGGACATGAAGATCTTGCACAGGGGAGACTGGAAAGAGTGTGCCAAGGCATCAGTGCAGGTGCTTGACCAGAGTGACGGCGCACCCCACAGTTAGTGCAAGTTGTGGGGGCCGACGCTCTAGAATCCTGACCTATCTTGAGTCTTCCTCGCTTTCAAGGGGACGGTCAAGCACCATGCACACTCTTCCAGTTCCCAAGTGAAGAGAAGTCCAACAATGCGAAGTTGCAAAGGGACCAAAGGAAGGAAAACGCAGGGCAGGCAAGGCCAAGAACAGGGGCAGGTTGCAGAGGGCACGAAGGTGGAGAAGGCAAAGCTGGACATGAAGATCTTGCACAGGGGAGACTGGAAAGAGTGTGCCAAGGCATCAGTGCAGGTGCTTGACCAGAGTGACGGCGCACCCCACAGTTAGTGCAAGTTGTGGGGGCCGACGCTCTAGAATCCTGACCTATCTTGAGTCTTCCTCGCTTTCAAGGGGACGGTCAAGCACCATGCACACTCTTCCAGTTCCCAAGTGAAGAGAAGTCGACATATCGACATAGCACGAGCATTTGACTCTGTCTCACATGCCAAACTGATCCACATCGCAGGTGCCATTGGGCTGGGTCCAGGGATCCAGCACTGGCTGCGGGAGTTCATCGTCAATCGGCAGGTGCGAGTCAAGGTGGGGGCCGCCCTCTCTGCTTCCTGCCCCGTCCCCTCATCTATAGTGCAGGGCAGCAGCTCATCCCCCGTCCTCTTCAACCTCTATCTCCTACCACTCCTATGGCGCCTGGATCACCTGCCTGACCTCCGCACTTGGGCCTATGCAGATGACCTGAGACTTGCCTCATCCTGCCCATACACTCTCTCTCATGCATTGCACATCCTCTCATGCTGGGCAGCTAACTGGCAACTCTCAATAGCCCCTGGCAAATGCACATACTATCATGTGGGTGGCGGATCTGCCAGCACCTTCCAGGTGGCAGGGAAAGCCATCCCCCCGGCACCACCTGAGGGCATCCGAGACCTAGGACTGCTCCTGCAACCAAGCCTCAACTATAGCGCCCACATCACTAGCTTACTAAACAAAGCCAACTATGCCAGCCACCTTATCAAGAAATGCCTGCACACAGCATCCCCACAATTGCTAACAAAGGCATACTCCACCTACATCCGCCCACTTATTGAGTATGCATCTCCTGTCTGGTCTCCTAGTACTAGAAAAGATTCAGACAGGATTGAGCGTATCCAGCGGAGATTCACAAAATTCATTTTCCGAAAATGCAGACTTGCCAATCCGACTGGTGGATACGCTGCGCGCCTTGCCCGCCTCAACCTCCCCTCCCTTCACTGGCGCCGAAAAACAGCAGACCTCCTCCTAGTACGGAAGTGCTACCTTTCCTGCCTCAGGAATAACAACAGCTTGGAGGCCCCCTCTCCCCTAATGCAAGAGGCTTGGCATGGATGCCCCATTTTCTTTCCCTTCCTTAATACTAGCTTGCGAGGCTCTCACCACTTCGTAGTGGTGGGCGGGGGCGGTGCTGGACGGCTGGCACTGTGGCCGGGGCGTGTGGCAGGGCTCTGGAGACGCCTTTCGGCTGCGGAAGCTGGGGGCGGGCGCGGGGCTTTCCTAGCTGCTCTGGAGGGACTTCGAGAAGCCAATGATCTTGCCTGATGCCAATCGATCATCCCTCTTTCCTTTCCCCAAACAGATCACCCTACGTGCTGTTCTGTTCTCTCCCATTTCCCATGGATGAAAAACAAACAAACAAGTCGAACAATGCGAAGTTGAAAAGGGACCAAAGGAAGGAAAACGCAGGGCAGGCAAGGCCAAGAACAGGTGATGGTTGCAGAGGGCACGAAGGTGGAGAATGCAAAGCTGGAAATGAAGATCTTGCACAGGGGAGACTGGCAAGAGTGTGCCAAGGCATCAGTGCAGGTGCTTTACCAGAGTGACGGCGCACCCCACAGTTAGTGCAAGTTGTGGGGGCCGACGCTCTAGAATCCTGACCTATCTTGAGTCTTCCTCGCTTTCAAGGGGACGGTCAAGCACCATGCACACTCTTCCAGTTCCCAAGTGAAGAGAAGTCGAACAATGCGAAGTTGAAAAGGGACCAAAGGAAGGAAAACGCAGGGCAGGCAAGGCCAAGAACAGGTGCAGGTTGCAGAGGGCACGAAGGTGGAGAAGGCAAAGCTGGACATGAAGATCTTGCACAGGGGAGACTGGAAAGAGTGTGCCAAGGCATCAGTGCAGGTGCTTGACCAGAGTGACGGCGCACCCCACAGTTAGTGCAAGTTGTGGGGGCCGACGCTCTAGAATCCTGACCTATCTTGAGTCTTCCTCGCTTTCAAGGGGACGGTCAAGCACCATGCACACTCTTCCAGTTCCCAAGTGAAGAGAAGTCCAACAATGCAAAGTTGCAAAGGGACCAAAGGAAGGAAAATGTAGGGCAGGCAAGGCCAAGAACAGGTGCAGGTTGCAGAGGGCACGAAGGTGGAGAAGGCGAAGCTGGACATGAAGATCTTGCACAGGGGAGACTGGAAAGAGTGTGCCAAGGCATCAGTGCAGGTGCTTGACCAGAGTGACGGCGCACCCCACAATTAGTGCAAGCTGTGGGGGCCGACGCTCTAGAATCCTGACCTATCTTGAGTCTTCCTCGCTTTCAAGGGGATGGTCAAGCACCATGCACACTCTTCCAGTTCCCGAGTGAAGAGAAGTCCAGCAATGCGAAGTTGCAAAGGGACCAAAGGAAGGAAAACGCAGGGCAGGCAAGGCCAAGAACAGGTGCAGGTTGCAGAGGGCACGAAGGTGGAGAAGGCGAAGCTGGACATGAAGATCTTGCACAGGGGAGACTGGAAAGAGTGTGCCAAGGCATCAGTGCAGGTGCTTGACCAGAGTGACGGCGCACCCCACAGTTAGTGCAAGTTGTGGGGGCCGACGCTCTAGAATCCTGACCTATCTTGAGTCTTCCTCGCTTTCAAGGGGACGGTCAAGCACCATGCACACTCTTCCAGTTCCCGAGTGAAGAGAAGTCCAGCAATGCGAAGTTGCAAAGGGACCAAAGGAAGGAAAACGCAGGGCAGGCAAGGCCAAGAACAGGTGCAGGTTGCAGAGGGCACGAAGGTGGAGAAGTCGAAGCTGGACATGAAGATCTTGCACAGGGGAGACTGGAAAGAGTGTGCCAAGGCATCAGTGCAGGTGCTTGACCAGAGTGACGGCGCACCCCACAATTAGTGCAAGCTGTGGGGGCCGACGCTCTAGAATCCTGACCTATCTTGAGTCTTCCTCGCTTTCAAGGGGACGGTCAAGCACCATGCACACTCTTCCAGTTCCCGAGTGAAGAGAAGTCCAGCAATGCGACGTTGCAAAGGGACCAAAAGAAGGAAAACGCAGGGCAGGCAAGGCCAAGAACAGGTGCAGGTTGCAGAGGGCACGAAGGTGGAGAAGTCGAAGCTGGACATGAAGATCTTGCACAGGGGAGACTGGAAAGAGTGTGCCAAGGCATCAGTGCAGGTGCTTGACCAGAGTGACGGCGCACCCCACAATTAGTGCAAGCTGTGGGGGCCGACGCTCTAGAATCCTGACCTATCTTGAGTCTTCCTCGCTTTCAAGGGGACGGTCAAGCACCATGCACACTCTTCCAGTTCCCGAGTGAAGAGAAGTCCAGCAATGCGAAGTTGCAAAGGGACCAAAGGAGGGAAAACGCAGGGCAGGCAAGGCCAAGAACAGGTGCAGGTTGCAGAGGGCACGAAGGTGGAGAAGGCGAAGCTGGACATGAAGATCTTGCACAGGGGAGACTGGAAAGAGTGTGCCAAGGCATCAGTGCAGGTGCTTGACCAGAGTGACGGCGCACCCCACAATTAGTGCAAGTTGTGGGGGCCGACGCTCTAGAATCCTGACCTATCTTGAGTCTTCCTCGCTTTCAAGGGGACGGTCAAGCACCATGCACACTCTTCCAGTTCCCGAGTCAATAGAAGTCCAGCAATGCGAATTTGCAAAGGGACCAAAGGAAGGAAAACGCAGGGCAGGCAAGGCCAAGAACAGGTGCAGGTTTCCACGGGCTACAAGCAGACTCCCCGAAGGGCCACTGGTATGGAGCTAAGCCATGCGTTCTCCTTAATCCGCCCCAGGATAAGACTGACCAAGTTTGTCTTTGTTGCGGAGGGCAAAGATTAAGGAAAGATAAAATAATGATAATTATGGTAATCATTGCACACATCCAAATACAAGACAAAAATACTACAGAATGCGAAGGTTATGAATGTTCAATCATCAAAAAGATATAGACAAGATGAAACACCATCGTGATTTATTCTGATACCGTTGAAATTCATTTTGAGTAAAAATTTCAACAGATTCACATCATTGATATTGGTCCATCTAAAAACACCACTGCTCATTCGGGGCGCGAGGGGAGCCGCCCCCCCCCCCCTTTTCCCCGGGTGGCATTAAAAGCCTCCCCCAAAAAAATTTTCCCAAAACCCCCCCCCCCCCCCCCCCCGCCCCCACCTCCTCCTCCTCCCCCCCCCTCCTTCTTCCCCCTCATCAGACGGACGAAAACGAGACAGAGACGCCAAACAAAAAATACATTAATAATAAATATAAAAAAAAATCAAAAAAAAAAAAAAAAAATACCACCTCTCTTTAATGAGCAAAAAAAAATCAGCCCCCTTCCGACCACGCAAAAAAAAATTAAAAAAATAAGCAGGCGGCAATTTATGGCAGAAACACTGCCTCAGTAAGCCATTCGAGTTTTTGCAAAAAATATAACAAATTTTTTGAACCATATTAAATCGTTTTATGCCTCACGAAAACAAATAAAATTTGACCATAATTTTCATTAAAATCAAAATCGAACACATTGCAAACGCCTACAAAATTTAACGTTACCTTTGCTTATTTCTTTTTAATTTCAATATTATATTTTCTTTTGTTACAAAGTTTTTAAAAAAAATTATAACGTTAAATTTTTTTTATAAATTTAATTTTTTGTTTAAATTTTATAGAATTAGCTATGTTTTTTCCTTAAGCTTATATTTTTTGCAGCATTTTCCATTTTTGTGCTTCGCTTTTGTGGGTGGTGTTTTTGTGGGTTTGTGGTGTGTTTTGTTGTTTGTTGTTTGTTTTTTTTTTTTTTGTTTTTTTTGTTTTTTTTTTTTTTTTTTTTGTGTAGTTGCCATTAGGCTTTGTGGTTTGTTTCAGTTTGTTGGGTGTTTGGTTTGTTTGTGTTCTGGGTTAGTTTTTACAATTTTGCAAGCCATAACCATTCATCATAACAAGGACACTGTCGCTATAAGACTCAATAAAGTTCATAAACCTATTGCATACAAGCTAACCTGCGCATCAGTTTCGATAAAACTGCACAGTTTGGCTTCAGTGAAACATAAGCGAAATGGACAGAGCACAAAATCGAAACAAATCGCTCTCAAAAACGTGAATTGATTGAGAAATTTCTCCATTAAAACTACAGAAAAAATAAGATCATTAGAAAGCTGAAACAATTTGCTACAACACGAAATTCTTCGATTTTTGAATTTTACTTTGGTTCTAAAATGAGAACAGTTTAAAGACGGAGATGTCATTATTTTTGCCGATTTTTGCAGGTTTTTTCAAGGTTTCTAAAATTCTAAGGCCTAAATCAAAATTTCACGATTTTGTTCATCGAGATCTAACTTAGAGCTTTCGATTGGTGTACATATGTCCTATGTTTCAACCAATATCCAAGGAGCTCAAACTCGTGACATACAACCACCCAAAAACTCGATCATCCCTTCATAACTAGGGCGCTGTCGCGCCTCAGGACTGTCGCGCCCTAGGATAGGAGTTTTTGAATAGGATCCAAATATTTTTGATGATTGCCAGTCAACTCAAGATTCTCAAAACAAAATAATTTCTACCAACTATTTTCCTAAATTGTGAGCGTTAAACTCAATGTGGTCAAAGAAATCGGTTTCTTGGAATTATTGACTTTTATTGCTATTCACGCCAAATTCATTTCATGAAAACTTTAAAAAATGTTTTTAAGTTTATTCTTCTCTCAGAAAGCGTAATTCTAGATGAGCCTGGAAAACCCGGCAAGCCTGACGTGACGGACTGGGACAAGGATCGCGTGGACCTCAAATGGACTCCACCAACTGAAGTATATCCTTCTTCTCCTATGTGCGCTGGAAGAAGAAGGGAAATGAATGCAGGATGGTGGAGCTCCAGTAGAGACGTACATAATCGAGGTGAAGGACAAGTTCTCGCCGTTCTGGTCGAAGGCGATGGAGGTGCCGGCGAGCGAAGTGACAGAGGCCTCCGTCACCGGCCTCACCCCCGGCGAGGAGTACCAGTTCCGCATCCGCGCCAAGAACAAGGCCGGACCCGGAGAACCCTCCGACGAGTCTGACTCCGTCGTCTGCAAACCTCGCCACCGTCCCTTTCCTCTCCTCCATTTACACCAGCCACTGATCAACTATGTTTGCAGTGACACCGAAGATAGACCGCAGCGCAGTGCAGGACATCAAGGTGCGAGCAGGGTCGGGCTGGGACCAGGAGATCCCAGTGTCGGGCGAGCCGCCGCCGGAGATCAGCTGGTCCTTCAAGGGGAAGCCGCTGGAGTCCGGGGACCGGATGAAGGTGGAGACGAAGGACTACCAGACCCGCTTCGTCTGCAAGCGCTCCGCCCGCTCCGACAGCGGCATCTACACCATTCGCGCCAGCAACGAGTCCGGCTCCGACACCGTCGACGTCCACGTCACCGTCCTCGACCGCCCCGGCGAGCCTGAGGGCCCCCTCGACGTCTCCGATGTCCACGCCAACGGCGCCAAGCTCAAGTGGAAGCCCCCCGCGGACGACGGCGGGGCGGAGATCACGCACTACCTGGTGGAGAAGCAGGACCTGGCCACCGGGCGATGGGTGAGTTGTGGAGAGCCCGCGGGGACGGAGTTCCAGGTCACCGACCTCACCCCAGGCCACGAGTACAAGTTCCGCGTGAAGGCCGTCAACCGCTACGGGGACTCTGACCCACTCAACGCCGACAAGCCCATCGTCGCCAAGAACCCCTACGACGAGCCCGAGAAGCCCGGCACCCCCGAGCCCACCGACTGGGACAAGGACCGAGTGGACCTCAAATGGGAGCCGCCCAAGTCCGACGGCGGTGCCCCCATCGAGAAGTATGTGATCGAGAAGAAGGGGCCCTACGGGGACTGGGAGTACGCTGAGGAGGTCCCCGCCGACAAGACCGCCGCCACCGTCAAGGGCTTGAAGGAGGGCCAGCAGTACCAGTTCCGCGTCAAGGCCGTCAACAAGGCCGGCGCCTCCGTTCCCTCCGACCCCAGTCGCACTGTCACTGCCAAGGCGCGCCACGGTTGCCTCCTCTTTTTCACTTATTCTCCATCATTTTACTCACAAAATGATCTTCCCAGTGGCGCCGAAGATCGATCGGGACACCTTTACGCCGAAGACGATCAAGGCTGGCCAACCGCTGGAGTTCCTGGTAGATGTATCTGGAGAACCACCGCCCGACATCAAATGGTTCCTCAACGGAGAGCCACTTACCGCCAGGTTATTCCTTCCTCCTTCAACGTCCTTCCCCCTCTACCTTCCACCCCCTTCACTCTCCACCTTCCACCCTCCTTCCTTTCCTTCTCCTACAAGAACACATTTGCAGTGAGCACACGACGATAGACAATGCACAAGAGTACCAGACGAAGCTGCGGACGCCGCTGGCCAAGCGTACGGACAAGGGCGTGTACAAGATCGTGGCCAGCAACGAGAGCGGGGTGGACGAAGCGGAGGTGGAGGTGGAGGTCTTGGATGTACCCGCCTCTCCCGGAGGCCCACTCGACGTCAGGGACGTCACCAAGGACAGTGCCAAGCTCCGCTGGAACAAACCGGAGGACGACGGCGGCTGCCCCATCACCGGCTACGTCATCGAGAAGCAGGAGGACGGCGGCCGGTGGGTGGAGTGCGGGGAGTCGAAGGACACCAACTTCGACGTGAGCCGCCTCAGCGAAGGGCACCAGTACAAGTTCCGCGTGAAGGCCGTCAACCGGATGGGCCAGTCCAAGCCGCTCACCGCCGCCGACGACATCAAGGCCAAGAACCCGTTCGACGAGCCCGGGAAGCCGCAGGACGTCCAGGTGACGGACTGGGACAAGGACTACGTAGACCTGGAGTGGAAGCCTCCCGTCAACGACGGCGGCGCCCCCATCGAGAAGTACGTGGTGGAGAAGAAGGACCGCTTCGGAAACTGGACCCACGCCGCCGACGTCCCCGATGCGGAGACCAAGATGCGCATCTACCCCCTCAATCCAGGGGAGACCTACATGTTCCGCGTCAAGGCCGTCAACAAGGCCGGCCCCGGCGAACCCTCCGACGCCACGGACCCCGTCGTCTGCAAGGCCCGCCGCCTGCCCCCCAAGATCTCCCTCGGCGCCCTCACCGACCTCAAGGTGAAGGCCGGCGCTCGCATCCTTCTCGAGGTCCCCTTCGAGGCCGCGCCCCAGCCCAAGATCTCCTGGCTCAAGGACGGACAGCCCGTCCCCGACGCCGACTCCCACAAGGAGCTCACCACCAAGGAGAACTACACCGAGCTACGCATCGAACACTCCCTCCGCGGCGACACCGGCACCTACCAGCTGGTGCTGGAGAACGAGTTCGGCACCGACAAGGCCCAGTGCACCGTCACCGTCCTCGACGTCCCCGAGGCCCCCCAAGGACCCCTGGAGATCTCCGGCGTCCACAAGGAGGGCTGCCAGCTGGCCTGGAAGGCACCCGCGGACGACGGCGGGGCTGAGATCACCCACTACGTCGTGGAGAAGCTGGACAGCATGCGCGGGACCTGGCAGGAGGTCGGGGACTTCGGCAAGGACTGCAAGGCCAAAGTCGGCCGCCTCACCCCCGGCCACGAGTACAAGTTCCGCGTCAAGGCCGTCAACTCCATGGGCGAGAGCAAGCCCCTCGAAGCATTCGACTCAATCGTGGCCAAGGACCCTTATGATCCGCCCGGCGCCCCCGACAAGCCCGAGGTCACCGACTGGGACAAGGACCGCATCGACATCGCCTGGAAGAAGCCCGACGACGACGGCGGCAGCCCCGTCAAGGAGTACATCATCGAACGCAAGGAGAAGGGATCCCCGCTCTGGACACAGGCCGGCACTGTCCCCGGCTCTGCCACCACATTCTCTGCCACCGGACTCAGCGAAGGCAAGGAGTACGAGTTCCGCGTCATCGCCGTCAACGAGGCCGGGCCTGGAAAGGCTTCCCTGCCCACAGATCCACAGGTGCCCCTTCTATTGGAGTAGGATGAGAGCTGGAGTAGGACGAGAAGGAGGAGTTGGATTAAAGGCGGCGAAGGTGCGCTTCCTGAAGCCGAAGATCCTGACGCAGCAGCGGAAGATCAAGGTCAAGGCCGGCCTCCCCTTCAATGTGGAGGTGGAGTTCGAGGGCGCCCCCTCACCCGACGTCCACTGGACCGTCAACGGTGAAGGCACTCCGCCCGGAGTTCAGGTTCTCTTTCCTTTCCCACTTCCATTTCTCACCTACACTTCACATGTCATAGGTGGAGAGGAAAGATGGAAAGACAAACCTCTACTTCCCCATGGGCAAGCGCAGTGACTCCGGTCCCTACCAGCTCAAGATTGAGAATGAACTCGGCTCAGACACTGGCATTTTCGACATCTGCGTCCAGGACCGACCCAGTCCTCCTAAAGGTTCCTCTTCCACTTTGCTTCCATTTGGCCAATTAAGAAGACCAGCCTTTTTGATAGGGTTAAGACATCTGTGGCACTCAAAATTTTGACCCCATATTTTTATGATTGGATTTGAAAAAGGGATTGATTTTATACCATGTCCTATAATGAGAGCTTTCAAAATGGCTCCGTTGGCTCACAACAGATAAGTGTTTGAAGAGAGATCAGCGGAGCAGGCCAAATTTTCAATTTGGTGACCTCCATTGAAGAATTAAGACAGCCTTTTTGAGTAAATCGAGAAAATTTAAGAAGACAAGGACACTTTTTTTTCTGGCCCCCAATTTTTATTGTTGGATATTAAAAGGCAAACATTTTTATACTATGTACTAAAAAGAAATCTCATATAATGGTCTCCTTCGCCCACAGCAGCCCATTTTGTGAGGCAGGTTCAGGCAGGATGGCGAAAATCCTGGTATTTTGACCTTCAACAATAAAATTGTTGCTGTGAGCCACAGACTCAATGAATTTCAAAAATTCCAAGATGAGTAGACTCACAAGAATATGTACAATAAAACTGCGCCTTTGAATGGTTCAACCGGACACTTTTTTGTAGTGTAATGAATGCTCATGAAAATGAAAAACACGAAATTGAGAAAAAAAAATTTAGCGAAAAAAACTGATTGCACCCAAAAATATTAAGTTTGCATGGAAACGACTGTGATTTTTGAAATTAGCGTTAAATTTTGGTCCAGAAAGATTATTTAATTTTCATCCAGACGGATGTCCTGTTACGACTTCATGGCAATGTTTGATAGAAACTACCAAAATGGTCCTATGTTATAACATAGGCAAAAAAATTTTTGCTTCAAAATTGGATTTTTTGGGCAGGAATCTTTCCTCTATTATCCCTTCCACCTCGCTGTGACATTTATTTGCCCAATATGTTCTTCAATTTGCATAAACTAAGATGCCTGTTTTCCTATGTTATAGCATACGCAAGGTTAAAGCATAGGAAAATGGGCATTTCAATTTCTTCAAATTGAAGAACATATTGGGCAAACAAATGTCACAGCGAGGTGGAAGGGATCATAGAGGAAAGATTGCTGCCCAAAAAATCCAATTTTTAAGCAAAAAATTTTTGCCAAATTTTTGCCTATGTTAAAACATAGGACCATTTTGGTAGTTTCTATCAAACATTGCCATGAAGTCGTAACAGGACATCCGTCTGGATGAAAACTAAATAATTTTTCTGGACCAAAATTTAACGCTAATTTCAAAAATCACAGTCGTTTCCATGCAAACTTAATATTTTTGGGTGAAATCAGTTTTTTTCGCTAAATTTATTTTCTCAATTTCGTGTTTTTCATTTTCATGAGCGTTTTACACCACAAAAAAGTGTCCGGTTGAACCATTCAAAGGCGCAGTTTTATTGTACAAATTCTTGTGAGTCTACTCATCTTGGAATTTTTGAAATTCATTGAGTCTGTGGCTCACAGCAACAATTTTATTGTTGAAGGTCAAAATACCAGGATTTTCGCCATCCTGCCTGACCCTGTCTCACAAAATGGGCTGCTGTGGGCGAAGTAGACTATTATATGAGATTTCCTTTTAGGACATAGTATAAAAATGATTGCTTTTTAATGCCCAACAATAAAAACTGGGGGTCAGAAAAAAAATGTCCAACCAATTCTTAATCCTACCAAAAAATATGTCTTAACCCCAGTAAGTTCAATGCTCAAGGAAATTTACAAATTCCAACTGTGTAGCAACCGCAAAGGCCTAAAAAAATGGTCTGAGAATTTGAGTTTTTGCAAATTAATGGATAACTCTATCAGTTTTCAGTATGAAGGTTTAAAATCACAAAATTCCAAATTTTCGATTTTTTCAAAATTGACAAATTTTGACATATGAGCGACCTTTGCCATATTATTTATTTGAGACTGGAGCATCAATTTAGGCCATTGGAATCAAAGTTCAAGAAAGCAATTTTTTGGTCACTTTTACCCCATGTTATAGCATAGAACGAATTCTTGAGTTGTCCTCACACTTTGTATAATTTTTATGTATTTAAACTAAAAGCCAGCAATTCGTTCCATGATATGCCATGATGGGGCAAAAGTGACCAAAAAAATTTCTGTCTTGAATTTTGATTCCATTGGTCTAAATTGATGACCATTTGGCCTCCGGCCTCAAATACTCCCAAAAATATGATTTTTATGCCCAAATTCCAAGTTTTCTTAAAATTCAAAAATGTAAGTTAGAAGTTTGGCCAAGGTCACTAATATGTCAAAATTTGTCATTTTTGAAAGAATCGAACATTTGGAATTTTGTGAGTTTCGACTTCATACTGAGTTATCCATTACTATGCAAAAAGTCAAATTCTCACCATTACTTTAGACCATTGCGGTTGCTACAAAGTTGGAATTTTGAAATTTCATTGAGTATTGAACTAACTGGAGTTAATTCTGCATGGAGGTCATCAAATTGCAATTTTTGCCTGCTCCGCTGACCTCACTTCAAGCACATATCTGTTGTGAGCCAACGGAGCCATTTTGAACGCTCTCATTACAGGACATGGTATAATCCCTTTTTCAAATCCAATCATAAAAATAGGGGGTCAAAAATTATTGTTCAAAACCCTCCAAAACCCTCTAAGTTCTTCTGTTTTCCAGGGCCACTAAAGGTGGGTCCAGTGAGCAAGGACTCCGCAACGATCTCCTGGCAGGCGCCGGAGGACGACGGGGGCTCCGAGATCACGAACTACACAGTGGAGAAGAGGGATACGAAGTCCGGGGCCTGGGTCCCCGTCTCCAACTTCGTCCCCGGCACCACCTTCACCGTCGGCAAGCTCCAGGAGGGCCACGAGTACGAGTTCCGCGTCATTGCCGAGAACGCCCTCGGCCGCTCCGACCCACTCACCACCGAGGAGCCGGTCCTCGCCAAGGACCCCTTCGACGCCCCCGGGAAACCCGGCACCCCCGTCGCCACCGACCACGACCGTGACCACATCGACATTGAATGGACCCCGCCAGCCTCTGACGGCGGCTCCAAGATCAGCCACTACGATGTGGAGCGCATGGACACCAAGACAGGACGCTGGATCAAAATCAATACTGCTCCCGTCAAGGGCACCTCCTACCACGACACTCGCGTTCAGGATGGACACACCTACAACTACCGCATCGTGGCACACAACGAGGCCGGCCCCGGCGAGCCCTCCGACCCCTCCAAGAACATCACCGCCAAGCCGATGAAGGAGGCGCCCGCCTTCGGCCTCGGCATCGACGGCAGCGAGGTGAAGGTTCGCGCAGGGGAGCCGCTGGACCTCTACTGCCCCCTCACCGGGAGCCCCACGCCCGAGATCTCCTGGGCCAACGGCCCCGTCCCTCTGCTGGCGGACGCGAGGACCCAGCTGGAGGTGGACGACAGCCACTGCCGTCTCTACATACCCGTCTCCAAGCGCTCCGACTCCGGCCCCTACAAGATCGAGGCCAAGAACCCCAACGGCACCGCCGTCGCCAACGTCAAGGTGACGGTGATGGACAAGCCGTCGGAGCCCGAGGGCCCCATTGAGTACCCCTCCACGACCAAGAACTCGGTGGAGCTATCCTGGAAGGCGCCGCGGGACGACGGCGGCTGCGAGATCACCGGCTACCAGGTGGAGATGCAGGAGCTGGGCAGCATGAAGTGGGAGAAGGTCGGGGACTACATCCCCGGCACCAACTACACCGTACGCGGCCTCGTAGAGGGCAAGCAGTACTCCTTCCGCATCAAGGCCGAGAACTTCTGCGGACTCTCTGAGCCCCTTACTGGCCTGCCCGTCACCGCCAAGGACCCCTTCGGTACTCCCTTCTCTTCCTTTCTCCTTGTTACTCACTCACTTCCTGACCCATTTCAGATGCTCCCGGTGCCCCAGGCACTCCGGAGGTCACCGGCTATGGCGTCAATCACATCGACCTCAAGTGGAGCAAGCCTATGGACGACGGCGGTAGCCCTGTAGGAGCGTTCTTTGAACCTTCTGTAGGGCGTGAAGTGGAAGAGGGTGATGAATTGAGGTGACGGGATACGTGATCGAGAAGTTCGACAAGCGGTCTGGTGAGTGGTCGCCGTGCTGGACGGTGCGCAGCAACGCCACCGAGGCCACCGTCCCCAACCTCAAGGAGGGCGAGTCTTACCAGTTCCGCGTCAAGGCCGTCAACAAGGGCGGTGAGGGAGCCCCCTCCAAGGTCCCCCTCTTCCCCTGAGTGAGTAAAAGAAAGCACTGGGCTATGGCTGCAGGCGTCGGAGCCGTGTAAGTGCCGTCCGTTCGTGGAGGCTCCGGAGGCGCCGGACCAGCCTCGGGTGGCGAATGTGACGAGGAAGAGTGCGGAGGTGACGTGGAGCAAGCCGCGCTACGATGGCGGTGCCCCCATCACCGGCTACATCCTTGAGAAACGCAACGTCGGCGAGGCCGGCGAATGGGAGCCCTGCAACCACATACCCGTCAAGGTTTCTCTCACTTTTCCCGCCCACACTCTGCTCAAAGTTCCCTCTGCATATTAAAAACTTGAAAGATAATTTGAATTACAAATGTAGCCCCCATTATGAGGCTGAGAACAAAAGTTTCAACTTGAGAAGGTTTAAGAAAATTTGCAAGCTCAGAATAAAGGGAAAAGAGCAAAAGGAGGGCCAAGCCGTGGATTGAACACGGGACCTCTCGCACCCTAAGCGAGAATCATACCACTAGACCACTTGGCCGCTGAAGACAGCTGGCTGCCGTTAAATGTCTTTCTACACGACCTCAATTTTCTGACAATTTAATTACAACACAATACAATCGATGGTCTTCGTTCAGTTACGTATTGCTTATGGTGGGCGGGTTGGGGGTTGTGGTATCTGTCCGGTCAATTCATTAGGTGTCGGGTTTGCTTGAAGGCGCGATGTTGGTCTTGTTTGGCATTCGGGAAGGACCAGCGTGCGGGAGTCTAGCCCGGCTTCAGGCGCCTGTTGATTTTGTTCCATCTGCACTGCTGCAGAGCATGGCGGCGATATTGGGTCTCAAGCTATCTTTTCTGCAGGTTGGATGGGGCCCAGAGAAGGCAGTCTTTCTGAGCATCTTCCCACTCCTGGCCGGAACCCCGCTATGCCTTGGTCGGGATAGGACAGGGCTATGCCAGTGGAGTCAGCGCGTAAGAAGTCCGCCATGACTTCCTCAGAAGATGGGTGTGTGTTTTTTTTTTTTTTGTTTTTTTTTTTTTTTTTTTTTTTTTTTAATTTTTTTTTTTTTTTTTTTTTTTATTTTGTTTTTTTTTGTTTTTTTTTTTTTTTTTTTTTTTTTTTTTTTTTTTTTTTTTTTTTTTTCGGCTCAGGTAGTACAAGCTCCGCAAAACAGTCTTGAGTTATTCCTTTTGGGCTCAAGCCACGTGGTTCCGTTGTGGCTCATCGAGAACGCTGAGAGTGCTCCTCCTCAGGGTTCACCAACATTGAGCGCAGTTGGCTCAAGAGTTCAGCATCCCCACTGGTCCATCCGGCCCTCTGCCCTTGGGTAGATGATTGGCATTTGCTTCTCCATTGGCGGCCTCATGCTGAGTGATCAGTTCGGGGTTGGAGGTTCCCGGGCATAGATGTTCCATGAGGGTCTGGGTTCTTGTGGCTTCTCCCTCATAGTGTGGAGGCATGGGAGTTGCCCTCGGACAGGTCAGGGCTCTCTGGTTAGAGGGCAGGCCAGGCATCAGTTTCGGCAAGTGTCGTCGCGTGTTGGCAACTGATTCGTCCAGTTCCGCCACTAGGAATGGGGAGCCATACTGCTGGAAGGAGCATCGTAGGTAACCACCAACACCACCACATAACCAAACAGAACCGCATATATGCCGCATATATGCCGCATATATGCCGCATATATGTGTGTATTTCTGGAAATGCTGGGAACGAGGCAGAATTCACCTCAACGGATTTGGACAAACTTTTTTTTCCTGGAAGTAATTAACTGTAGGAGTGTCGAGTCATATTTAGGAAGGATCTGGGTGGCTGGAACCGGTCCTGGAGCATTTGAAATATTATTTTTTTGGGTAGAAAGGTTGAAAAATCGGGTATGCTCGAGAATTTTTTTTCTCAATGGATCTTGCCAAATTTTTTTTTTGCTAAAGTAATCATATTTTAGGGAGATCTGGGTGGCTGGAACCGGTCCCGGAGCATTTGAAACATTTATTTTTTGGGTAGAAAGGTTGAAAAATGGGTTATGCTGAGAAATGGCGCATGACCTGATCCTCCCATGCTTGGCCGAGTGCAGTGAGGATGGGCCCATCTGAAGAGTACCACAGCGCCCTTCAATCATGGGCAGTTGCACTGCGCAGCTCACACGGCCTGATCTGTAGCACCACCAAACATGCATCAGAGCACCGCTCTCATGTAGCGCGATTTCAGTGTGCTCCTCCTCCCATGCTTGTCCCAGTGCAGTGAGGATGGGCCCATCTGAAGAGTGCCACAGCGCCCTTCAATCATGGGCAGTTGCACTGCGCAGCTCCCATGGCCTGATCTGTAGCAACACCAAACATGCATCAGAACACCGCTCTCATGTAGCGCGATTTCAGTGTGCTCCTCCTCCCATGCTTGTCCCAGTGCAGTGAGGATGGGCCCATCTGAAGAGTGCCACAGCGCCCTTCAATCATGGGCAGTTGCACTGCGCAGCTCCCATGGCCTGATCTGTAGCAACACCAAACATGCATCAGAACACCGCTCTCATTTAGCGCGATTTCAGTGTGCTCCTCCTCCCATGCTTGTCCCAGTGCAGTGAGGATGGGCCCATCTGAAGAGTGCCACAGCGCCCTTCAATCATGGGCAGTTGCACTGCGCAGCTCCCATGGCCTGATCTGTAGCAACACCAAACATGCATCAGAACACCGCTCTCATGTAGCGCGATTTCAGTGTGCTCCTCCTCCCATGCTTGTCCCAGTGCAGTGAGGATGGGCCCATCTGAAGAGTGCCACAGCGCCCTTCAATCATGGGCAGTTGCACTGCGCAGCTCCCATGGCCTGATCTGTAGCAACACCAAACATGCATCAGAACACCGCTCTCATGTAGCGCGATTTCAGTGTGCTCCTCCTCCCATGCTTGTCCCAGTGCAGTGAGGATGGGCCCATCTGAAGAGTGCCACAGCGCCCTTCAATCATGGGCAGTTGCACTGCGCAGCTCCCATGGCCTGATCTGTAACACCACCAAACATGCATCAGAACACCACTCTCATGTAGCGCGATTTCAGTGTGCTCTTCCTCCCATGCTTGTCCCAGTGCAGTGAGGATTGACCCATCTGAAAATTGTCACAGCGCCCTTCAATCATGGGCAGTTACACTGCACAGCTCACATGGCCTGATCTGTAGCAACACCAAACATGCATCAGAGCACCGCTCTCATGTAGCGCGATTTCAGTGTGCTCCTCCTCCCATGCTTGTCCCAGTGCAGTGAGGATGGGCCCATCTGAAGAGTGCCACAGCGCCCTTCAATCATGGGCAGTTGCACTGCGCAGCTCCCATGGCCTGATCTGTAGCAACACCAAACATGCATCAGAACACCACTCTCATGTAGCGCGATTTCAGTGTGCTCATCCTCCCATGTCAGTCCCAGTGCAGTGAGGTTGGGTCCATCTGAAGAGTGCCACAGCGCCCTTTAATCATGGGCAGTTGCACTGCGCAGCTCACATGGCCTGATCTGTAGCACCACCAAACATGCATCAGAGCACCGCTTTCATGTAGCACAATTTCAGTGTGCTCCTCCTCCCATGCTTGTCCCAGTGCAATGATGATGGGCCCATCTGAACAGTTCCACATCGTCCTTCACTCATGGGCAGCTGCACTGCGCTGCTACCATGGCCTGATCTGTAGCAACACCAAACATGCATCAGAACACCGCTCTCATGTAGCGCGATTTCAGTGTGCTCCTCCTCCCATGCTTGTCCCAGTGCAGTGAGGATGGGCCCATCTGAAGAGTGCCACAGCGCCCTTCAATCATGGGCAGTTGCACTGCGCAGCTCCCATGGCCTGATCTGTAGCAACACCAAACATGCATCAGAACACCGCTCTCATGTAGTGCGATTTCAGTGTGCTGCTCCACCCATGCTTATCCCAGTGCAATGAGGATGGGCCCATCTGAACAGTGCCACAGCGCCCTTCAATCATGGGCAGTTGCACTGCGCAGCTACCATGGCCTGATCTGTAGCAACACCAAACATGCATCAGAACACCGCTCTCATGTAGCGCGATTTCAGTGTGCTGCTCCACCCATGCTTGTCCCAGTGCAGTGAGGATGGGCCCATCTGAAGAGTGCCACAGCGCCCTTCAATCATGGGCAGTTGCACTGCGCAGCTCCCATGGCCTGATCTGTAGCAACACCAAACATGCATCAGAACACCACTCTCATGTAGCGCGATTTCAGTGTGCTCCTCCTCCCATGCTTGTCCCAGTGCAGTGAGGATGGGCCCATCTGAAGAGTGCCACAGCGCCCTTCAATCATGGGCAGTTGCACTGCACTGCTACCATGGCCTGATATGTAGCAACACCAAACATGCATCAGAACACCGCTCTCACGTAGTGCGGTTTCAGTGTGCTGCTCCACCCATGCTTATCCCAGTGCAATGAGGATGGGCCAATCTGAACAGTGCCACAGCGCCCTTCAATCATGGGCAGTTGCACTGCGCAGCTCCCATGGCCTGATCTGTAGCAACACCAAACATGCATCAGAACACCACTCTCATGTAGCGCGATTTCAGTGTGCTCCTCCTCCCATGCTTGTCCCAGTGCAGTGAGGATGGGCCCATCTGAAGAGTGCCACAGCGCCCTTCAATCATGGGCAGTTGCACTGCGCAGCTCCCATGGCCTGATCTGTAGCAACACCAAACATGCATCAGAGCACCGCTCTCATGTAGCGCGATTTCAGTGTGCTCCTCCTCCCATGCTTGTCCCAGTGCAGTGAGGATGGGCCCATCTGAAGAGTGCCACAGCGCCCTTCAATCATGGGCAGTTGCACTGCGCAGCTCCCATGGCCTGATCTGTAGCAACACCAAACATGCATCAGAACACCGCTCTCATGTAGCGCGATTTCAGTGTGCTGTTCCACCCTTGCTTGTCCCAGTGCAATGAGGATGGACCCATCTGAACAGTGCCACAGCGCCCTTCAATCATGGGCAGTTGCACTGCGCAGCTCCCATGGCCTGATCTGTAGCAACACCAAACATGCATTGGAACAGCGCTCTCATGTAGCACGATTTCAGTCTGTTCCTCCTCCCATGCTTGTCCCAGTGCAGTGAGGATGGGCCCATCTGAACAGTGCCACAGCGCCCTTCAATCATGGGCAGTTGCACTGCGCAGCTCCCATGGCCTGATCTGTAGCAACACCAAACATGCATCAGAACACCGCTCTCATGTAGCGCGATTTCAGTGTGCTCCTCCTCCCATGCTTGTCCCAGTGCAGTGAGGATGGGCCCATCTGAACAGTGCCACAGCGCCCTTCAATCATGGGCAGTTGCACTGCGCAGCTCCCATGGCCTGATCTGTAGCAACACCAAACATGCATCAGAACACCGCTCTCATGTAGCGCGATTTCAGTGTGCTCCTCCTCCCATGCTTGTCCCAGTGCAGTGAGGATGGGCCCATCTGAAGAGTGCCACAGCGCCCTTCAATCATGGGCAGTTGCACTGCGCAGCTCACATGGCCTGATCTGTAGCAACACCAAACATGCATCAGAACACCGCTCTCACGTAGCGCGATTTCAGTGTACTGCTCCTCCCATGCTTGCCCCAGTACAGTGAGGATGGGCCCATCTGAACAGTGCCACAGCGCCCTTCAATCATGGGCAGTTTCACTGCGCAGCTCCCATGTCCTGATCTGTAGCAACACCAAACAGGCATCAGAACACCACTCTCATTTAGCGCGATTTCAATGTACTGCTCCACCCATGCTTGTCCCAGTGCAGTGAGGATGGGCCCATCTGAACAATGCCACAGCGCCCTTCAATCATGGGCAGTTGCACTGCGCAGCTCCCATGGCCTGATCTGTAGCAACACCAAACATGCATCAGAACACCACTCTCATGTAGCGCGATTTCAGTGTACTGCTCCACCCATGCTTGTCCCAGTGCAGTGAGGATGGGCCCATCTGAACAGTGCCACAGCGCCCTTCAATCATGGGCAGTTGCACTGCGCAGCTCCCATGGCCTGATCTGTAGCAACACCAAACATGCATCAGAACACTGCTCTCACGTAGCGCGATTTCAGTGTACTGCTCCTCCCATGCTTGTCCCAGTGCAGTGAGGATGGGCCAATCTGAACCATGTCACAGCGCCCTTCA
>JASANA010005389.1:0-19926 GCA_030248095.1 Ptycholaimellus sp. GST1_10
GTTATAACGCCATCGTGTTCCCCGGCCACGATTTACCCTATAAGCTACTAACTTCCAAGATACAGCTTGAATTCGGACTGCGCGGCGTGCTCACGCTACAGACACGTCTCAGCTTTTATATTATGGACTAGGTTGGGAGAGGCCTGCGGCGCACATCATCATAATTTTTGGTAATTTGTTAAAGTGTTTTAGTTTATTTATCATTTGACCAGAAATTTGTAATACAATTTGCATTCATATTCGAATATTTTTTGTTTTCATTTTTTCTTGATTATCTTTTAAAATGTTGTTTTCATGCAAAATTTAAATTTTATATATATTGTTTTTTTGCCCATGCTGTATATTAAATTTTACGGTTCTTTTAAATGATTCATCCACTCTTTTCATAATTTTCAACCATTCATTTTCTGAAGGCATAATATTTTCTTATATCTTTGAATTGAATGCAAAAATGCATGTTGAATAGATATCTTTTGAATGCAAAACAAAAATTCAAACACGAATTTGGAACTTGGGCTGCATGGGTCCCGCTACATTGGTGCTCTGCTTTTTTCATGTATTCGCCTCTTTTGTGGTCTTATGACTCTTTTAGAAACCCCCACCCAGTGGCCACACCAAATGAATGCAACAGCAAACACCTGGCTGTCCTCGAGGACTTCAAAGAACAGACACCATTCCAAAAAAGAGGAAAGGCTGTCTGTGAATTGCACGGATTTGCCAAGCTGTATGGAAAGTTAAGTTTAAAGAAAGAATGCAACATTGAAAGATTGGGTAGCTTTCCAAAACTGCGCAGATGCAAAACATTGAAAAAGCTCACATTTTCGAGGTTTTAAGCACTTTCCCGTGCTCGGATCAAGCTGGGTATAACACCATCGTGTTCCCTGGCCACGAGTTACCCAAAAAGCCCTTAACTTCCTAGATACAGCTTGAATTGGGACTGCGCGGCGTGTTCACGCTACAGACACGTCTCAGCTTTTATATTATGGACTAGGTTGGGATGGCCTGCGGCGCACATCATTATTTCTGGCAATTCTTTAGAGTATGTTTTAGTGAATTTTACTGTCTTCACTCTTTTGTAAAGCACACGCATACGCAATTTTATGATTATTTTAATTTCCTTTGGATTCCTAACATTCTTTTTTACATATTTGCATTCTATTTTTATGTAATTTTGCATATTTTACTATTCTGCATATTGTACTGAAAATTAATTTGTTCGATTGATTGTTTACTAAAGTTTTTTTTATTTTTTAGATTTATCAATGATCTATCAATCATGGATTAAAAACTGAAATATTTAATCAACTGGCAAGGATACGATCTGAATTTCCCTTGTTCAAACAAAGAAATAAAACTTTCTGTATCTTGGCTTTATGGCTGCTGGTTTCATATTTTTGTATTCATGGATGCTTTTTATTCCAAGTTGCGAACTTTTTCTTTTATGCAGAAAAACTATATTTTTATTTTCATTTATTTCTTTGTCATTCCTTTTTATTTGTAGTTCATGATCAGTGGCGTTTATACGATGCAACATCTTCAGCATTCTCCATATCAATTCAAACTGTCTTTGCTTCTTGCCAAAACATTGCAGAATTGAGTAGGTCACCAGAAGCTCAAATTTCGATTAGTTGTAACTCAGTTAATTCTCAATTAATTTTAATTAATAATTTCAACGCCATTTAGCAAATAAAATAAATACCTAATGCATGCCAAAAAATTCAAACCATTGGGCTGCATGGGTCCCGCTACACGGGTGCTCAGCTTTAGGTTGGGAGGGCCTGCGGCGCACATCATAAATTTTGCTTATTGATTTGTGTGTTTTTGTTGATTTATAGTTCATAATCATATAAAATTGCCGTATTGAATTTTCTGGTTCTCTTTTGATATCTTGTTGAATTTTTAAAATTTTATTATTTTAAATTTCTGTTGCTTTATTCCTCTTTTTGCAAATTAATATTTTCACGTTACTCTGAATATTATTTATTCTGAACTTGTATTCTTTCTTATTAATCTTCTTTGCTATTTTATTTTATGTCTGTTATTAATTGTTCTAAATTTAATCACTTTTATTTCCACTATAAGTTAGGTCAAAGTTTGTGCGGTGTTTGCTGTTTGTTGAGCTAATTAGTTTTTCTTTTTATTCAAATTTATTTCAAAGGGAATTCAAATTTGCAGCTGAGAATTTGTTCAGATGTTTGTTAAGTTTTCACTTTTATTATTTTCCTTTTCCTTCGATTCATATATTCTAACTATCTTTTGTTACAATTTTCTATCGCATTAACTCTTTCGTTTCTGCAAAGCATTTTAATTTTATCGATTTTTGGTATTATGCCCTTGCTGTATATTGATATTTTTTTGCAAATTATCACAATTCTTAAACTTACATTTTAACATGATTTATGAAAAAATCAATGTATAAGTATATTTTGAGCTATACCATTATTTGACATTTTAATTCGCTTTCTTCAATTCCACTTCATTCAATGGATTTGTTTTATGCAATATTTAGCAAGCAAATGCCAAGGACTAAGATAAGTGCATGATGGCGATACCTTTTGGTACACAGGTGCTCAGCTTTATTCATGCAGTAGCCTCTTTTTTGGTCTACCGACTGTTTTTGCAACTCTCACCCAGCAGCCAAAATTTAAAAACCACACTAAATGAATGCAATTCCCCAACTGAAGGCGAGGGAAAAGCTAAATCTCAATTAATTTTAACAATTCCAACGCTATTTTGCATATAAAATAAGTGTCTATTGATTGAAAAATAAATAATACGAAATTCAAAGTCAATTAGGATGCGTTAGCGTTAGCGTCAATTTCATGCGTTAGCCTCTTTTGTGGTCATACGACTCTTTTAGAAACCTCCACCCAGTGGCCAAAATTACAGCCACACCAAATGAATGCAAAAGCAAACACCCGGCTGTCCTCTAGGGACTCAAAAAGCAGGCACCAAACCCAAGAGAGGTAAGGCTGCCCAAGATGGACACTGGTTAGCCAATCAGTTTGGAAATTTGTTTCAGGAGTGCAATATCATCCGATTGGATAGCTTTCCAAAACTGCGCAGATGTAAAACATTGGAAAAACTCACATTTTCGATGTTTTAAGCACATTCCCGTGATCGGAGCAAGCTGCCAGAAGCATATTCTGGTTAGGCGACCTCGATTTACCCAAAAATGTTAACACTTCCCATGCAGCTACTGAATTGGGCTTGCGCGAAGCTATCTCGTAACGGACAAGGCCTAGCTTTCAGATACTGGATATATGCGGACAGACGGACGCAAAAATGGGGTAACTGCTTAAGACAGACTATTTGGTAGGGTTGAGAAAAGCAAGGACACTTTTTTTCAGACCCCCATTTTTTATGATTGGATATTGAAAAACAAACAATTTTATACTATGTCCCAAATGGACAGCTCATATGATGGTCTCTATCACGCATAAAAGCTCATTTTGTGAGGCAGGGTCAGGCAAAAGGACAAAAATCCGGGTTTTTGACCTTCAGCACTAAAATGACTGTTGCAAGTCATAGACACAATGAATTTCAAAAATTTCAAGAAGGGTAGATTCACAAGAATTAGTACTATAAAACTGTGCTTTTGAATGGTTCAATCCGACACTTTTTGGGGGTGTAAATAGCTCATAAAAATGAAAAACACGAAATGGGGGGAAAAAATTTAAGCAAATAAAACTGATTTCACCCTAAAATTTTCAGTTTGCATGCAAATAGTTGTGATTTTTGAAGTTTGCGTTAATTTTTGGTCCATAAAAGTTATTTAGTTTCCATCCAGAGGGCTGTCCTGTTATGACTTCATGGCAATGTTTGATGGTAATCACCAAAATGGTCCTATGTTATAACATAGGCAAAAATTGGGCAAAAAATTTTTTGCTTCAAAATTAAATTTTTTGGGCACGAATCATTCCTCTATGGTCCCTCCCACCTCGCTTTGACATTTGTTTTTCCAAAAATAATATCAATATGCATAAACTGAAACACCAGTTTTCCCATGTTATAGCATAGACAATGTTAAAGCATAGGAAAATGGGCATTACAATTTCATCAGATTGAAGAACATGATGGGCAAACAAATGTCACAGCGAGGTGGGAGGGACCATAGAGGAATGATTCGTGCCCAAAAAATTTAATTTTGAAGCAAAAATTTTTTTGCCCAATTTTTGCCTATGTTATAACATAGGACCATTTTGGTGATTACCATCAAACATTGCCATGAAGTCATAACAGGACAGCCCTCTGGATGGAAACTAAATAACTTTTATGGACCAAAAATTAACGCAAATTTCAAAAATCACAACCATTTGCATGCAAACTGAAAATTTTAGGGTGAAATCAGTTTTTTTTGCTTAAATTTTTTCCCCCAATTTCGTGTTTTTCATTTTTATGAGCTATTTACACCCCCAAAAAGTGTCGGATTGAACCATTCAAAAGCACAGTTTTATAGTACTAATTCTTGTGAATCTACCCTTCTTGAAATTTTTGAAATTCATTGTGTCTATGACTTGCAACAGTCATTTTAGTGCTGAAGGTCAAAAAACCCGGATTTTTGCCATTTTGCCTGACCCTGCCTCACAAAATGAGCTATTATGGGTGATAGAGACCATCATATGAGCTGTCCATTTGGGACATAGTATAAAATTGTTTGCTTTTCAATATCCAATCATAAAAAATGGGGGTCTGAAAAAAAAGTGTCCTTGCCTTCTAAAACTTTTCTTGATTTTCTCAAAAAGGCTGTCTTAAGCTGGCCTTGGCCGCCCGCCACTTCGGGCAGGGCGCCAGAGCTCCTCCGGCCTCCGGGCATGGGTGCTACGGCCCCTACGCTTCACCTAGCATGCTTCGCATGCTAGGCTACGCTCCGGGGCCTTCGCACCCATGCCCTACGGCCTACGGAGCTCTGACTGCCCTGCCCTCCGCGGCAGGCAGCCTTTGGCCGCGCAAAAATAAGGTCGAGATTGTGACAAATGATCTAGTTGATTCAAACTAAAACTTCGAGAATCAGCGTCTTCTTTTATGACTAGATTCCACCGGGTTTTGATGTCTAATGTTGACCAGACATTATTGCAGGCCAGACATTTTGTGAAGTATGTTTCCAAATTCATGGCCATTGCCCTTCTGGTTGAAAAGCCAAGTTTAGTTTTGTGATACTTATCTGTCCGTGATATGAAATTTCGCTTTCGTTTGCAAAATAAAACCTTATTGCATCCAAGGCATTAGCAAGTGGCAAACGCAAATCCTACTGTAATCCACAATAAAAGGAGAAATGATCTGTAGTGCAATATTCTATGCAAGAAACTTCGGAGGGACTATCAAAAAATAAATTTTTACTATTTTTCCCGATTATAGTATGTGATTATATTTTCCCGATCATAGGCCTCAGATTTTAAGGTTAGAAAAGAAAATGAAGAAAATAACTGGTTTACAATTGAGGTTGATCTCAAAAAGAGAACAATTGATCTCAAAAAGGATTTGCTCAATATAATTTAACTCAAATGTTGGCAATTAGTTCTTGAAAATTCTGATTGTTTTTTTTAATGCTTGAACAAACAAATGAATGGATTAGGAAATTGGCATGTTTACTCATTAACCTTTGTTCAATTTTTGCCTTTATTTATTTCATGTTATCGTTAATCTTTATTTTCGTTTCTTTTGATATCTAAATGGACAAAAAACTTAAGATTTACACTCAATTTAAGTCACAACCCGCTTTGCACCAATTCGGAAAATCAAACATGCATTATAAATTGTCAGCTTTGAATTTATCCATTGTCAAACATTAATTTCCTAATCCATTGTTTCCTAATTTCGTCGCTATGCTTTGGTTGCCTGTCCATTTTGCGGCCTACTACAAAAGCGTCTCAAATCAAGTGCCGCAGCGACCCCTGCACAGGACCCGCAACTCAGCTCTGCGACGAATGCGAGGCTGGCCTCATTGTCCGGAACCGGCAGCAGAGCGCCGGCAGCAAGAAGGAGAAGGCCTACGAACTCTTCTGCTACTGCGGCCAACAGCCCCAGTTCCCGGCTGCATCTTCCTCCAGCCTAGTTCCACCGACGAGGCTGATAACGACAAGCGCTGCGTCAAGAAGCAATGCTACACCTAGTTCTTGGGCGACATGCGCGAAGCGGTGAAGAAAGATTGGCCCTTTCTTGAAGACTGGCCCAACGAAGCCACGATTATCTTGCACTCCTGCGTCACTGGCCTTGAGCACGGACAGACGGGAATTGAGATGGACTGTTTGTTCTGCGGTGCGGTGCTAGTGCAGCAGGATGGGGCGGAGAAGCAGGACTACGAATCCTGCAACATCTTCTACTGCTGCGACTATGAACAGACCATTCCAGCCCCATACCACGTGTCCTGGTCAACATTCATCCACAAGTACACGTGCAGCAGCAGCGAGTGCACCTATGCCCAATTGCACGGCAAAGCATTGGCCCAGTCCGCCATCAGCGCCCTCCCTGTGCTCAGTCTCTGGCCCAAGGACTGTCACATCGCCTGTGCCGTTGGCCTGGCGAGAGAGGATATGCCTGGTACCACAAAAAGTACTCGGAAGCAATGACGACCTGAACAGCTTCGATGTCTATCGCTACTGTGAACAGATGGGACGCAAACCCTCCGTCTATCGAGTCAACCTGGTCGTGGACCACGAGCTCTGTGGATCTTTGCAATGGGCACCTGACGGATCTGCCTCTTAGCTGGGTTCAAATCTACCCGGTTCTCAAAGATTGGCCCGGAAGCATGGACCCCAATTCCAACCCGGCTCCATTTCCACCCAACGCGGGAAGCCAAACAGCCCCAGCCTCTACACTCTGCATCGGCGTTGCCCGCCTTTTCAGTCTCCTTGCCATCCTTGGCGCCACTCCAGATGCATTCCCTCAAATCTGATAGTCCATGGCCCTAATTTTGTTTTTAATTTTGCCCCTGTGGGCTCTCTTTTCCTAATTCACTCATATTTAATTATTTGCCAAGCCTGACCTGTACAGGGTGTTCAGGATACCAGGAAACGCCTGCCTTTGGAGGGCTATAAAATGGTTTCTAGTGTCTCTGGGAATCTCATTCCAATGAGAGCTTAAAATTTGAACTTTTGTTAATATTTCCACAAAAGAATGAAGAGAAAAACCAACAAGGTAATATCGGCTGTCGCCAATAGATGCGCGGCCTTGATCCTTAGCAGGTTGTCATGTTTGATTTAGACCTATTGTTGAATATTATTTCTTATTATATATCTTAAACTGTTTTTCCATTATTGTTTCACCCTTGATTAAAAATTGTTTTCTGAGGTTTCGATTCAGTAATTATACTATTAATATAATAAAATGCACTTTTTCGAAAAAATTTCGAAATTTGAGACCCAAATTTTTGAGGTTTTTTGATCATAAATCTGGAACAAATCAAAATCGCGTCAAGCGCACAAAAACGTCCCGAGCCACCACCTAGACGGACCTCCATGCAAAATTTTAGCCAATTTCATTGAAAAACCGAGGAGTACGGGCTGCGGAACCACACACATATATATATACTAGTAATATGGGTTGGCGGCCGCGCTTTGCGCGGCCACACTTTTCATTCATTCACAATTTGTGAATAATTCGATTTTTTTCATTTATTCATATTGTAAACAATCAATAAACATTATATTATTATTAATAAATAATGAAAACTGTCAAGACCAATTTAAAATTGCCAGACGCATGGATACACATGGAAAGACAATTTGCACCATGGCAAGCTTACTCCATAGTTAGACAACTATTTGAGCTGCACGGATCACATTGCCTCATATTCCATCTCAATGCTGCCTTAAAACATCAGCTCCCTGAGTAGACCTGAAATCTCGAAAATGTACTTTACTCAATGAGTTTTTTTTAGAAATATTTTAATCTAAAGTTGAAAAAGTAAATCAGTGATCTCTAAAGAGAATTGTTTTTGCCTTGAATTTAAAAAAAAGTCCGCCAAGAATTGTTGAAAAATAGTGGAGCAATGGAGCTGCAAAGTTGAAAAATGTCAAAAATTAGCACATTTTCGATGATTTCATTATTTTCCAGAATTCAGGGGCAGGTGCGGGTATATGCCAGAGATTGTCCAACCCGAGATCTATCCAAAATGGTATCATGTGCCAGGATAAGTTGAGAATCCAGCTCGGGCGAGGTACCCTCCCAAAATGGGGTCACGCGTATTATATAAGATATATATATATGCGGACAGACGGACAAAAAATGGGGTAACTGTATAAGCGGGCCTTGGCCGCCCGCCGCTCCGTGCAGGGCGCCAGAGCTCCTCCGGCCTCCGGGCAAGGGCGCTACGGCCCCTACGCTTCGCCTAGCATGCTTCGCATGCTAGGCTACGCTCCGGGGCCCTCCGCGCCCACGCCCCACGCCCTCCGGAGCTCTGACTGCCCTGCCCGTCGCCAGGCGGCCTGCGGCCGCGCAAAAATGGGTTCATACCATAGTTTAGAAAATTGGAACCCAAAAATGGAGGTGTCAAAAATTGAATGTAACTGATAGGGAACGGCTGGGCCACTCGGCCGCCCAACCTCAGGGCGGCGAGGCGCAGCTCCCCCTCTTCAACACAGGAGACCCAAGAGCATCCGCCAGTTGGTCCACCTTGCTTCTGTGTTGAAGAGGGGGAGCTGCGCCTCGCCGCCCTGAGGCTGGCCGGCCGAGTGGCCCAGCCGCTCCCTATCAGTTCCATTCAATTTTTGACACCTCCATTTTTGGGTTCCAATTTTCTAAACTATGGTATGAACCCATTTTTTGGTTTTTCTCTTCATTCTTTTGTGGAAATATTAACAAAAGTTCAAATTTTAAGCTCTCATTGGAATGAGATTCCCAGAGACACTAGAAACCATTTTATAGCCCTCCAAAGGCAGGCGTTTCCTGGTATCCTGAACACCCTGTATTTAAGTTTTTTACGGAACAAAACTAGCGTTAAAACACTTGAAAATTCAAATTTCGTTTTAATGACTGCTTACCTATAAAAGGCTTGAATTATTCAAAGTCAATGTTGAAAGTTGGCTTAAAACAGTTGAAAGGTAATTAAATTTTCATTTTCTAATATGTGAATGATATTACTAACGAAGTTTGCTAATACATAAAAGTTTGCATATAAGCTGCGTTTTGCACAAAGAAAATGAAAAGTAACTGAGAGGTTTAAGACGAAGAATCTGATAGACTCGAGATAGGCTCAAAAAGTGGGATTCCACTTTTCAAAAATGAAGGTTCTCCAATTCGAATGAAGTTGTGCCACCATCCAAGGCATTTTAGTTCTCATCTCTATGCCACCCGCCGTTTCCCGAAAAACGGTTTGGTTGTCCTGATATGGTAACTTTTGTAACATGCACTTTTTTCAACCTTTGAAACAAGCAATTTCAAATTTTTGAAAATTTTGTTAAAGAAATTTTAGATAAGTGTGGACTATTATATATCAATCAAAAGGTAATTTGGAGACAAAAAAGGTGGTGTACTTCAATGTTGGCATAAATTGTTCTAAAAAACGTAATTTTGAAAAATCGAAAATTTTGGGTTTACCATTTTGGCACAAAAAAACTGATAGCTCAAATTTGAGTGCTTCTGCCAAGGGGTAGACCATAATCACGTTAAAATTCAGATTCTTGCGGTCATTTTGATATATAACACGTTGGGTTTCGGTTTGTAAGTATCTGGATTTTTTTGATTGAAAATTTGCACTCAACATTTTGTCCTATGTTAAAGCATAGGCAAAATTTCAGGAAAAAAATTTTTGTCTCAGATTTCCATTTTTATTGCCTAAATATCTTCTTTAGGGTCTTTACACCCTACTGCCACATTGGTTTCCTTTGTTTTAGTTAAAAAGTGGTCAATCCTGAATCGAGTATTTCCTATGCTTAAGCATAGGACTTCCCAGGTTTCAACAAATATTTCTCTGTAGCAGCTGAACAGCTAAGAATTGCACACAACACTTGAGTTTTTTTGTTCACAATTCATATATGATGGTTCTAAATCTGTGCTTATTTTTGAGATTGGTGAAGAAACCACCTACTTGCCCTTTTGAGTGACAAACTTTCATGCATTCAAAGAAGAGGTCAAAAGAGCAAGTCCGTGGTTTCTCAACAAATATCAAAAATAAGCACAGATTTGAAACCGTTAGATATAAATTGTGAACAAAAAAACTTAAATCATCTGTTCAATCCTCTACAGTTCAGCTGCTAGCGCCACAAACTGATTGACGTTCTTTGTTGAATGCATGTAAGTTTGTCACTCAAAAGGGCAAGTAGGTGGTTTCTTCACCAATCTCAAAAATAAGCACAGATTTAGCACCATCATATATGAATTGTGAACAAAAAAACTCAAGTGTTGTGTGCAATTCTTAGCCGTTCAGCTGCTACAGAGAAATATTTGTTGAAACCTGGGAAGTCCTATGCTTAAGCATAGGAAATACTCGATTCAGGATTGACCACTTTTTAACTAAAACAAAGGAAACCAATGTGGCAGTAGGGTGTAAAGACCCTAAAGAAGATATTTAGTCAATAAAAATGGAAATCTGAGACAAAAATTTTTTTCCTGAAATTTTGCCTATGCTTTAACATAGGACAAAATGTTGAGTGCAAATTTTCAATCAAAAAAATCCAGATACTTACAAACCGAAACCCAACGTGTTATATATCAAAATGACCGCAAGAATCTGAATTTTAACGTGATTATGGTCTACCCCTTGGCAGAAGCACTCAAAATTGAGCTATCAGTTTTTTTGTGCCAAAATGGTAAACCCAAAATTTTCGATTTTTCAAAATTACGTTTTTCAGAACAATTTATGCCAACATTGAAGTACACCACCTTTTTTGTCTCCAAATTACCTTTCGATTGAGGTGACCGCCAATAAAAGGAAAAAATGGTTTATTGGTAACCACCAACGCAAATGATTCAGGGTGATGCAGCATGAGTGTTTATGAGAAATTTATGCATTTGCGTTGTCCATTGATGAGTGTTTTCACATGAAAACGCCATCCAAAGCAACATTTGAAGCAGTTATGCCTAATAAGCCTTCTTAGGATATGTATGTGAGCTGGATGGAAACGCAAATGGGTTTTTTTACTTATTTAGAACAATATAAATGTACACAACCCATTTGCGTTTCCTTCCGAACATGATTATCACATTTTCCTTCCCTCTTGACCCCTTCGTCACCGTAAATCATTTAGAGACCAACTACCGTTAAGGATTGCTGTCTGATGGAAACGCAAATTAGTTTTTTTACTTATTTAGGACACAATTAATGCACACAACCCATTTGCGTTTCCTTCCGAACATGATTATCACATTTTCCTTCCCTCTTGACCCCTCCGTCACCGTAAATCATTTAGAGACCAACTACCGTTAAATTGCTGTCTGATGGAAACGCAAATTAGTTTTTTTACTTATTTAGGACACAATTAATGCACACAACCTATTTGCGTTTCCTTTTGGCTTTGAACTCTTCCCTTTTCTTCCCGCTGGTCCATGAGCAAAGAAAGGTAGGCTGCTGGCCTGGAGCTGTACCACTTGGCGGTTTTCCCTCTTCGAACGAGCGCCTCTGGAGGTCTGGCGAGGGATGGGAAACAGTGCAGATTGCATGCTGTTGCGCAATAGGCTTCCACAGGCTTATAAAAGAGCCTGCCAGAGGGGCTGGAGTCAATTCCATCCCAGAACTCCACCAGCCTTCTCCGGCTAACCTAACCTAGTTGTGGTGAAGGCTAGAAGATAAAGGGATCCCAAACCCATCCAGCACATCTGCCCCTGCAGATCTCTTCAGAGCCGGACCGTGGCTGTCCTGAACTCTGCCCTTCTTCATCACCACCATTTCCCCACACTCAGCCTTTCAATTTCCCAACTTTCATTCCCAAAGCTCATAGATGGCTATACAGTAGTCAAAACTCAGTGGTAGAAGGCAACGCCTGAGGGGGACTGGATGGTGGGCTCAGAAGGATTAGTGCTGAAAGAAGGATATGGGGGAAGGAAAATGCTATAAATATGCTCCGAAGAAAACGCAAATGAGTTGTATGCATTTATTGTGTCTTAAAATAGTAAAAACACTCATTTGCGGTTTTATCAGACAATTATCTTCAATGGTTGGTTGGCTAAGACGTGGTGACGGAGGGTTATGGTGGAAGGGAAAATGTAAAAATCTTGTTCTGAATGCAACGCAAATGCATTATTATGCATCTCTTGTGTCCTAAAAATGGTAAAAAAATCCATTTGCGTTTCAATCAGACAGCGATTCTCAATGGTTGTTGGGCTTACAAGGATTCGTAGTGATGGGTGGAAGGAAAATGCTATCCACATGTTCCAAAGGAAACGCAAATGAGTTGTATGCATTTATTGTGTCCTAAAATGGAGCTAGGAAAACTGGTCCCTGGAAAACTGGTCCTAGGAAAACTGGTTAAAGTTAGACATTTATCAAATCAATATTGGGCAAAATGAAGGGCATTACAAATTGGGATAGCTATGCAAAAAACAAAACGAATGAAGGAAAATGGGTGGAAGGAAAATGCTATCCACATGTTCCAAAGGAAACGCAAATGGGTTGTGTGCATTAATTGTGTCCTAAATAAGTAAAAAAACTAATTTGCGTTTCCATCAGACAGCAATCCTTAACGGTAGTTGGTCTCTAAATGATTTACGGTGACGAAGGGGTCAAGAGGGAAGGAAAATGTGATAATCATGTTCGGAAGGAAACGCAAATGGGTTGTGTACATTTATATTGTTCTAAATAAGTAAAAAACCCCATTTGCGTTTCCATCCAGCTCACATACATATCCTAAGAAGGCTTATTAGGCATAACTGCTTCAAATGTTGCTTTGGATGGCGTTTTCATGTGAAAACACTCATCAATTGACAACGCAAATGCATAAATTTCTCATAAACACTCATGCTGTATCAACCTGAACCATTTGCGTTGTGATTTCCAGTAAACCATTTTTTCCTTTTATTGCGGTACCCCTTCGATTGATATATAATAGTCCACACTTATCTAAAATTTCTTTAACAAAATTTTCAAAAATTTGAAATTGCTTGTTTCAAAGGTTGAAAAAAGTGCATGTTACAAAAGTTACCATATCAGAACAACCAAACCGTTTTTCGGGAAACGGCGGGTGGCATAGAGATGAGAACTACAATGCCTTGGATGGTGGCACAACTTCATTCGAATTGGAGAACCTTCATTTTTGAAAAGTGGAATCCCACTTTTTGAGCCTATCGAATTCCGCCTCTTAAATACTGAACTCAAATTAGCAGTGAACAAATGAGCTCAAATACGGCTCCGATATTAGCTTGAACATTATCTTCGATATACATTTTCCCTTTCCTGATGATTACAAGCGCAGCCAGCTGGGGTCAGACAGCTCTGTTCTTGTGACTAAACCTCGCATGGCATGGACCCAGTCAGCCATTCTTCATAAGTCTTGCTGTCGACTCGTCATAGGTCAGCCCGGGGCTCCATATAAGGCCAGACAGACTCTTGGTTTGCCACTCTCTGGAAACAGTACCTTAGTAGACGATGATCGCCTTCTTGATCGGTTCGCCTATTTTCTTCTCCTTCCCTTGTTAGCTACAATTCTCTTTGTAGGCCTGACCTTCCTGCTGCTGCACCCCGCCCACGGTTAATTCCCTTTGCTTTGGTCGCAATCATGCGGCAGTGCTGCGGCCAAGAGTTCGAGAAAGCAGGCTATCCTTTTTGGCAACGAAAATTTTAATGTTAAAATAAGGTTTTTAAAAATATTTTTCCTGACCGAAAATAGGATCAGCTTAGGCAGGGTTTGCCTAGGCCAAGAATTCAGGAGGAGAGCGCGTGCAGGTTTTTATGGGCGCTGTGTGGAAAGAAGCGGGCATTGCGCCTGGTACGACGACAACGACTGCAAAGTCTCCGCCCGCGCTTTCCGACAGTCATCCAACAAGAATACTACGGTCTCTCTCTTCTTTTTCAGATTTTAAAAATGTGTGTTAATGAGGCATGGCGGGATCGAATTGTCCTAGCTGGCATTTTTAGCATATTTTATTTGCAAGCAGCTCCATTTATTTGGTCACCCCCCCTCCCCGCCCCCCCCCCCACACTGACCCACTACCAAAGAAACAATGAATTAACCGCCTGTAGCCGCCTTCCATTACGCCTTTTTATTTGTACCGATTCAAGGCTTTTTAGGGACTCAATTAACTTCTCTCTAAAGCGAGTTTAAAGCAGGGAGTGAAGGTGCCTTTGCGACGATGGCAAAATTAACTAACCAGAGGCCTGCCACTAATGCAGGTGAATAAAGAGCAATGTATGGCCTGGAGTCAAATGTCCGCCAAATTCCCCGAATGCGGCCCACCCCAGACTGCCGGGGACCGAAGCAACAACCAGTGCGCCATCCCGAAGGCAACAACCTGTTTGACTGACAATAAGGATAAAGCGCCTTGGTGCTACACCAGTCTTGCCGGCGATCAGGACTACTGCTACAAGCCCTGTGGGGACGATTCTAATTGTCTGTCCCAAGTGCACAAAGCGTTTTCACAGGCAAAAAATGCCTTGGCGGGGATTTGACGAAGCCCAATGGGACGATCAGCATCCGTTCCGATCCGGGTGAATCGGACGACGGCACCTATGTGAACCGCATGAACTGCACGTGACTCGTTTCATTTGCGCTATAAGGGGCTTAGCAGAGAGAATGAAGGGCTAAGGCGGAGCTACGACAAAAAAGGCCCGGATACTAAATCTTTCTACCGCGTTTTTTTTACATTTTGAGCGATCCGAAGAGGATGTATGCTTTTTGCGCTCACCAGCTGGTTTTATACAAGGTGGTTCCTGATACTGAGCCAGCCCTCGAAGGTGACGCTGGTCTTCGAGCCGTTCGATTTATTCGGCGATGATGCATTGGAGTTTACCATCATTAGTCCTTCTTATTTTTTTGATGAGTTAGACAGCGCATCAAATGCTGGAGAAAAAAATGAGATGTTTCAGGTTAGACGGAGAACCGAGGGTTTATCACCTGCAAGGCCCAAAAGCCCAAATTAGATTCACAACATCTCGGAAAGGTCGTATTGGAGAAGGGTTCCAGATGAAATACACCGTGGAGCGTTAGTGTGAAGTGTTGTTGGTGCAGCACATTGCTCAATGATGTTTGCTGGAAAGTTGCTATAGATAACAAACATTTTGCAGCGGAAGCTATAAGCACAACGCTCGCGCCCACGTCTCCCACTTCAACTTCAACTTTAAAGACAACTACACCCGCTATCACTCCAGCTCCGGATTCTACCGAAACTAAGCCCACCAGCCATTCTACTATAACTCCCAAAACTATTCCACCCACAACCACATCTACTACTCCAACCAAAACTGCATCTACCACTCCACCCACAACCACATCAACCACTCCAACCAAAACTGCATCTACGACTTCATCCACAACCACATCTACCACTCCAGCCAAAACTGCATCTACCACTCCACCCACAACCACAGCTACCACTCCAACCAAAACTGCATCTACCACTCCACCCACAACCACAGCTACCACTCCAACCAAAACTGCATCTACCACTCCACCCACAACCACATCTACCACTCCAACCAAAACTGCATCTACCAAACCACCCACAACCACAGCTACCACTCCAACCAAAACTGCATCTACCAAACCACCCACAACCACAGCTACCACTCCAACCAAAACTGCATCTACCACTCCACCCACAACCACATCTACCACTCCAACCAAAACTGCATCTACCAAACCACCCACAACCACAGCTACCACTCCAACCAAAACTGCATCTACCACTCCACCCACTACCACATCTACCACTCCAACCAAAACTGCATCTACCAAACCACCCACAATCACAGCTACCACTCCAACCAAAACTGCATCTACCAAACCACCCACAACCACAGCTACCACTCCAACCAAAACTGCATCTACCACTCCACCCACAACCACAACTACCACTCCAACCAAAACTGCATCTACCAAACCACCCACAACCACAGCTACCACTCCAACCAAAACTGCATCTACCACTCCACCCACTACCACATCTACCAATCCAACCAAAACTGCATCTACCACTCCACCCACCACCATATCTACCACTCCAACTAAAACTGCATCTACCAATTCATCTATTCCAACAACATCAAAAAGCACACCATTAACTCCTAGTTCAACTACTTCAACTTCAGGTTTGAGCTATTTTTACGTCTTACTCCAAAAAATTAATAGATTGATTTTAGGAATAGCTTTTATCGTATACCTATGTTGGGAGCACTCATTTTTCAATTGATTTCAGTTTACAGTCAATCTCTCTTTTACAGTCATGTAAAAGCATTTGCTGGTTAAAACTACCAATTAATTAATTTATATGCCCATTTTTAAGTTTTTAGAGCAAATTTCAAAGAATTTTCAGCTACACGGAAAAAATTGAAAATTTTGACCAAATCTACCAGTTTTTTTAATACTTTGGCGCTTTTGTTGCAATTTTGATTGAAAATCCGCGCGAATATAAATAAGGAAATATTGAAAAATTTTTGACCCAAATTCATCCCCCCGAACTAAAATCTTATATCCGCCACTGGTGTCACCCCTAAAAATGTGTTCCGCTGCAATAATTTCGCAAATGGATGTTTTTCAGCACCCGATGTACCTCCCGTCTGCCACAAAGTGACATATAACGAAATTACCGACAATCTCGGTTCCTTTTCGAAACTATATTTCACGAAATTGTCTATTTTTGGTGATTTCAGGGCAGGTGAGCTGTGAAGTTTGCACGCGTCTTCCTGGATCCTGCCCCACAAATCCTGAATGACAGACCCTTCATTTAAGTGCTTAGTTTTTGCTGGCCCATTGAGCCCGTCACTTTCTGGCCAAAACGGCAAGAATAAGGATCCTTAATCGCAAACAAAGCGATAAGCAGCTTGCAAGCAACCGCGTCGCAGCATTTGGACTGTTTTATCCTGCTCAGGCTTGTAGCAATGTGCTGGAAAAAACGAGCAGAGTGGGATAGCAGTGCCACAAAGTCATTTTTAAGCAATAATTCTAAGGAATTAGTTGAAGTTATTTTTTATGGCAAAAATTGGAAATTTTGAAATACGACCAACTCGCATAAATTCTTTGTGCCAGTCCCGCTGAGCAGCAAAATTGTACAATAAACGGTTATCTATAAGTTTACTGTTGGTAACACCATCATTCTTTGTTAAAAATTTATGCGTTTTCATTGTGCTAAGATGATGGTTTTTAGTGGGGGTCCCTGTAAGGCTAGACTGCGCAATTTGCTCTTGGCTAAACATTAAGCCTAAGCCTAAGCCGTGTAGCCATGTTTCAAAATTTTTTCAAACATGTTTTGATGACCTTAATCGGTATGTGAAATGGGCACATTATCATAAAACTGGAGCTAAATGAGCATCATTGGCTCTTAACCGTTCAGAAAGTTTTAAAATTCTATTTGATCACGTAGCTTTCTATTAATTGATGATGGGTTCTACGCGCGAGAACCAGTGGTGCTGCCCTCTCCTGGGAGGGAGGGTTCATGGCAGAACACGAGGGAGCCTACGCCCACTGGAAATAACACCAATGGAGTGACAGAAGCTGGGGGGGCAATAGAGAGGTGAGACAATGGAGTCAAGGAAGGGCTCAAGCATGTGGTGAGAGAAAAGGGAGGCATGCGAGCAGATGAGAAAGACAAAAGTGGAAATATGCATAACAGTGTTCGTCAAATCGTGGCCATCAGAGGGAGCAAAGGCAGGCAGAGGGAAGAGGGCCAAGGGGCAAAGGGTGGAGCTCTCAACAACCCTAAGGTAAGGCAGTCTCAACAACCCCAAGGGTAAAACTCGCAGGGATAAAACAAAGCCATGTATATACAGTCAGGTAAAACGAGGGAGGGACTGTGTGGCACAAGGAGGAGGGGACAGCATGGGCATCAGCTCCTGCATCGTGGTAAGCTCAGCGGGGGAGTGTGGCCGGAGTTGACCAGGTAGCCGCTGTGCCTGGGGTAGTCCTCGAAGGGCTGGAGGAGACGGTGGGTGCGAATCTCCACCCGCGAAGGCAGCCAGCAGCTCCTTGAGCTTCAGCTCAGTGCTCGCTCCACTCTGGGCTCTGCGATAGAGGAGCTCGCGATAGAAGGCAGGGGGGACCTTGTGGATGAGGAGGGGGACGTAGGCGTTGAGCTCGGGCTCGGTGGTCTTGAGGCTGCGGAGGCGGGCGGCAGTGTTGGCCAGCTCATCCACAAAGCCTTCCATGGAGGCGGGATCCTTGGCAGGGATGGAGGGGAGGTTGACGAGGGCAGAGAAGAGCTCCTGGCGCTGATTGGTGGCATCCCCATAGCACTCCTTCAGGATCTCCACGGCCTGCTGGTAGGCGTTGGGCTCCCAGGGGTGGCAGAGGGCGATCTTGGCCAGGGCGGCGTCGGAGAGGCAGGCCTTGAGCAGCTCCAGACAGTCGCTGTTGCTCATGGGGACAGAGGCGCACTTGTGCTCCCACCAGCGCCAAAAGTCGTAGAAGGCGGAGATGGAGGAGCCGTCGAAGTGCTGGAGCTGGGGGCGAGGGAGGTAGCTGTGGCGGGGGTTGGAGAAGTTGTGGGATGGGAGGCCAGATGGGGTGGGGGTGAGGCCGGGGTAGGTGGAAAGGAGGGGGCCAGGAGCTGAGGTGGGAGTGGGGCCAGGGTAGGTATTGGAGGGGAGGCCGGGGGCTGTGTAGAGAGGATGGGGAGTGGTGGAGGGAAGGGCGAGAGAGGCAGGGGCGGTAAGGGGCGCTGAGAGTGGGAGGGAACCGATGGGCGGGAAGGCGAGGGGCGTGGCTGGTGGAGGGAGGTAGGCCGCGGAGGAGGCAGGAGGAGGTAGGCTGGCGGAGGAGGCGGAGGGAGGTAGGCCAGGGCGGGGGAAGGCTTGAGTGTGCAGGGGGCCAGGGGGCAGTGCGAGAGAGACGGCAGGGCGCCTGTGTGCGTCTGGGAGAGCTGTCTCGCCAGCGTGGCCAGGTGCCAAGTCTGGCGGAGGGGCTGTCTGGATAGCCTGGAGGGCGGCCTCTGCTTCCTGCCGGGCACGAACCGCCTCATCCCTCGCCTTCTCAGAGGCTTCAACAAGCTGTTCTAGCTGCTGGAGGCGAAGGAGAACCTGGGCAAGGTCAGTGCTGGGCTGGGAGGCTGGAGTGGTGGTGGGAGGCTGGGAGAGAGGGATGGAAGGCGTGGAAGTTGTGGGAGGGCTGGTGTTGGAGGCGGAGGGATTGGTGAGGCTGCCGTTAATGGCCGCATCCTCCTCGTCGTCGGAGGGTAGGGCGGCGAGCTCAGGCAGAGGGGGCGTGGGGTCGTGGGTGAAATGGGTGGCAGGGTGGGCGGCGATGCCCTGGAGATGGAGCTGGGCGGCGAGGGGGAGGGGCTCCTGGCCGGCGTCGATGTAGCACTGGGGGCAGGAGAAGGTGGGGAGGCGCTTCTTGCTCTTGGCAGCCTTGTTGATGGCATCCAGGAAGAGGTCGAAGGCTTGACGGGAGGCAGAGCCGCGGGGGTTGAATGCAACCTGATGCCGGCGCAGGCAGAAGATGCGGGTGCAGTTGGAGCAGCGGAGGCGGCGGGAGGAGTGGAAGTCGGGCAGGGGGCAGTCGGCGGCACAGGGTGCGTCGGACTTGGTGGTGAAGGCGGGGGCTCGGGTGGCAGGGGTTCCGGTCATGGCGAGCTGGAGATGACGGGAGTTGATGCGGGCGGCGCTGCCGGCAGAGGGAGAGCAGGAGGAAGGGTGTGAAGGAGAGGAGCGAGGGGGAGACTGGCGCTGGCGTGGCGTTGCCGAGGGCGGGTCTCAGGCGATCCCCTGGAGTACAGGCATCCAATCTGCTGCACTGCGTTTGCAGAGAGGAATTTTTCGACTGGTGCTGGCCTCGTCGAGGCAGCGTCTTTTAAAGCAAAACACGAGGGGCCTCCGCCCACTGGAAATAACACCTACTCAGCGAC